>SKCR01028298.1:0-227020 GCA_019454045.1 Zanthoxylum bungeanum | reverse complement strand
ACCTCTAAAATGTCCTGAATCTTTATTTATCTGCAAAATAACACAAAACACATCAAAATATTCACAAAACTCAAGAAACTATACAAAATATCAAGTTAAATGAGTGGGAAATAGTGATACATTTATCACTCATCAGTGTCTTGTCCAAATCGTGATTTTTATTGACCAAAGTCAGATCACTTTTTGTCCAATGACATTGATTACGAAACTTTCCTCGTCAATGGGTCCCGCTTAACTGGAATCATTAGGTTTGTGTTTGGCCAAAGCCAAGGCCTAAATGATTCGGAGGATATGGTTAGGAAAATGTAATGGTACATTGACATTTACATATGTTCGGACTTGGATGTCCACCTAACCGGATCTAGGAATTGGATAAGATCCAATTGATCTGAGAGATCTACCTAATTAAATAGCATACAGCTTTTTATTGGCCAAAGTCAGGGTTGTGTGTTATTTAATAGGATCCTAGCCCACTAGGAAACACGGTTTCCCGAGTACTCCACAGAGGGTTAGAGGCTTGACGAAAAATAGTGGGAGGCAAGTATTGAATTTGCAACATTCGTTCAATTACTCGCTAAACACGCTCATTTATATTTTACTCGTCATATTAATCAAAAGTATTAGTCGGACTAATATTTCATGTTGTGTTAAAAATATATATAGTTGGACTATATACAAACTCATTCAATATATAGTTGATTTTATAATTGGATTATAGTAATCAATATAATTGAATTAAAATGATAGTTGATTTTATAATGAGATTATAGTAATCAATATTAAAATTATAGTTGATTAAATAATTGGATTATTGTAATCATTATAATAAATAGTACCTTATTAAAATTGATTAAATAGTTGGACTATTGAAATCATGAAAGAATTGAAAGGTTGAATATTTAAAATATATAATCCTTGGATTAAATGTTTTAGATGATTTAATTTTCAATTGGGAATTAATAATAGGTTAATTTATTTGATAAAATAACTTATTATGACTAAGCCCATAATTAAGCAAATAGTAGAGCATAAAGTCTTTGGAAGATTTATGTGATGATGACTTTAGTGCTTAATTAATTACTTATAATAAATCTATCTTTAGATTTAAAAGTATTAAAGTTGCAATTAATAATTCTTGGAGAATTAATTGACTATTCTAGTGGAGAAAAGTCAAAGTTTGCAATTGGGCATGTAGCACAAGGTGCCACATCATTTCGATATTCCGAAACCCAAGGCTTGGCCAAAGGTTTGTGAAATATTGAAAAGGATAATTGACATATCCCAAAGTGACTACCATTTGGATATGGAAGACACGAAGGAATTAAAGAAAGGGCGAGGCTCTAACTTTAAAAATATTTGTCAAAGTTATGTTCACTACTAGTATTGAAATTGAATACTTAGTGTGGTACATAAAATATATGTATTGACGTTCAGAATCCGCTGTGAGCTGGATACTGGCTTCAAGCCGAGATTTCTCTACGAGTTGGAAACGGGATGAAAGTCGCTGTGTTTCGACCGTAGATATACCTAAGTTTAGGAACTGCCCTTTGGGTATGTACTTAAATTAGGAAATGTTATAATGTAACTAGTTTATCTAGAGACATTATCTATATATCAGTGTTTAATCCATTGCGGATAAAAACCTTTATATTCTAGAACACTAAAGTGTTTCAATATATAAAGATGATACTGAGATAAATACATTGGATGTAAATAACAGAATTTATATTTTGAATATAAATAAAATCTCAAACATATAAAATGACAAATAAATAGCTCATATTGATTTGATCAATAGAGACTTATTTGTGGCATTGTTGTCTAGGACACAATTAAAGAAGACTCGTATATCCACACTTTTTAAGAGTGTGGTACTAGGACTGATTTGACTATTCAAATAAGGTCTACGAATCTAGTTTATTAGGTTAAATACCTAAAATACTATTTACTTGGTAATAGTAAAAGGTCCACCGATCTGTTAGCCCTATTCATGGTGAAGTAAGTGGGCCCATATCTAGCTAGGCTAGATGTTAACATGAATATTTCGTGACCTTAACGGATGTGACATCACGTTGTGGTTATGTGTTTCTTTTGAAGAACACAAATTGGAAACTTTAGAGTTTCGACACGAAGTAGACAAACAGATCGGCTATAGTGTTATTCCGCCACGGTAATACCGTAATGGAAAATACTTAAGCAGTAAGTTTCATACGTACATGAAAGAGTATGGTATTCTTTCAGATGAGGACTCCTCTTGAGACACGTTAGTTAGACGGTGTGTCCGAACCAAAAACCGAATTTTTGTTGGACATGATAAGGTTTATCACGAGTCGCTCTGAGCTACTATTTCCTTCAACAGGATATGTATTGACAGTGCAAAACTTATTTGGAATAAGGTTCCATATAAATCTGTTTGACAGATATCATATAGGATATGAACAGGGAAGAAACGAGGTTTCTCATTCCTGATAATTTGGGTATGCCAGGCATAACGTTTGGTTGATACCAAACTAAGGACCCAAATTGGATAAGTGCCAATATAAGTTATCCTAAGGGAAACCTTAAGTATAGTACTTATAAATCCCACTTGAGAACAATGTAATTGTTGCTCACCATGCGGTTTTCCTGAGAGGAATACCGATATGCAGTGGTCAGTGGGAGGATAGTGATACTCGATGAAAATCGGAGTAATACTGTTCAAGGCACGAAGTCCTTAATGGAACACAAATAGTTCATCTATGATGAATCTATACCATTAATCTTCAAATACACAAGAAACTAGTAGATCGGATAGAGTCAGAAAACAACCTAGGGTATGGGTTTCTGATCTAACCTCATAAAGATGTCAATCTTATGGAGGTGTACCATCCGACTACGTTATGAGGAAGTGATACGAGGTATCGACTCCCAGTTATGGCAAAGTGCCATGAGTCCGAAATGGATTCCATGTATAACAACTATGTTTGGATACTAGTTGTTGTACCACAAGGCATTGTGCCTATGGTACGTTAAACGTCTTCAAGGAAGACATACATGGAAGGCAACGTACCAACGTGCAAACTTAAGGTTTTGACGGAAAGGTATCGTTATCAACATTATGTTAATAACGGTTCAACCTTTTACCTGTTGCCATGGTAAATCCATTTTGAAGATGCTTGTTGATAACTGTATATTTCATTTATGAAATATGTCAGTTACAAATCAAAATCGCTTTCCTGAAAAGGAAACCTTTTGGAGGATGTTTACAACATCCTGACGATTTTATATAACTGACAAACAAGGTTTGCGGGTTATTCGATCCATGTTTGGATTGATGCAAGCATAAGGTTCTTGGAACTGACGTTTTGAAATAATCATAATGGTTGATGATTTGACTCAAAACGAAATAATTCTTGTGTATATAAGGAGGTTAGTGGGAGAACGCACTGACAGTGAAATTCCCATAAAACTATTGTTGAAAGCTTGGCTTTCAATAGAAATTCTCCGTAGAATTCTGGGGAGTAACAACTTTTATTCAAGGAATAAAGATCTACTGGGATAGATTTGGAGTTGTTAACACTCTCTGGGAAATTGTACATTTAAAATGTACCTGATAGGGTGTCTCATACGCTTCGAGCATATGGAGTCACGATCAGGTTAATCCAAGTGATAGTCATTGGATTAAAGATTAAAAACATCTGTTAGTATCTCTGAGAACTAAAGATGCTATCTTTTACTATGGAGAAGGAGAACTTGAAGTGCCTGGGATCACTGAAGCAAGTTTCCAAACGATTAAATACTACGGTACTATAAAGTTTGAACACCGGGACAGTGAGCTGGAAATCTTCCAAGCAAGATAACTGTTGTCGAATAAACAACAAATGCGGATTATTGTTGCAGCTGAGGCAGCAATAGAAGTCTTTTGGGTCGAAAATAAATCTAATTAGATTAGATATAGTTCTGTTAGCAGCTGAGCTAGGCGTCAGCACAGGCTAAGGAATTAAAGGTCTCATCGACGATCCAGATATATACTTCTATATCATCTGATTCGTTCGGATCATACATCGTGGCGATGTGATGATCGTATAAATCGCGTCAAACGATAATCGAACAAATCCGCTGACGAAAACCTTTCCTCAGCAATTTGAGCGAACCGTACATAGTTCAGGTGTAGGACACTTGAGTGACTCGCAATGTGCCAAGTGGGAGATTGTTGGACAAAATGACCCATAGCGTCACTATTTGCACAGATCATTGTGTTGTTGTAGCAAATTAACTATGTAACAAGGAAATTGCACTCTCGTCATTTGTGATTAGATCACCTTAGATATATAAATGAAGAGAGGTCCCTATGATTAGTTCCTGGATTGAGATGATATGAGACAGTATCAGTCCACGAAGGATTAATCATTAAATATCCCTAGCCGTAGTATTATCGAGACTGGACATCGATAATGCGGAATAGGCTAGTATTGCACTTGTGCGCGTTGTGAGGGCACAACGGCATAGTTCTCATATATATAAGTATTGGATACTTGTGCAAGTGCGATAGGAGGTCGTATTTCACCGATGGTACGGGAAACAGCTTCGCTCTGGATAGACCCTTCGGAATCCCATTGGTATTATGACTAGGTGTCTATGGGAGGCCGAAATCAAGGTAGGTGTGTATAGTCTTAACCTGAGACTTACATCGCTAATACTTACGACAATCGGTAAACTTTGGTTTTGGTGGTGGGGGATCTTAACTGGTTCTGTGTTCACCTCTTCTGGGTTTATCAGGAATCGTAGTGTATTGGATGTGATGTCAAGACGGAAGTGTCACTCCAGTCATAATGGAGATGATGTCACGCAGGATACGGTATTAGTGCTCTTTTAGTGATGCGCATCCATCGTGATATTATGACCAGGTCATGAATATCCGATTATAGAGACTAGTTACCAGACATCCGATATGTGTTTCGGACGGGGCAGACACTTATCCAGCCCCAGCCCTAGCACGTGATTATCCGATACTGGGCCAATATGCACAATACAATTGTATACTACGCTTGATACAGATCTAGATATTCTTTGATGAATATGTCCGGAGAACCTGGGAAGACTTGGTGCTTTGCTAGGAGTCGACCTTGTCTCGTAAATCGGTAGAACGTAGTACTTGGTACGTACGTGATTCGGATACTCCGACGACCGTATTTACTGCCAGATTATCCGGGGATCTCATGGGTCGCTTCCCGATAATCCACCGATGACGCACAACTCGCACTCTTGAATAATCTGGGATTATAATAGAAGAGAGAGAAAATTAATCTAGGATTAATAACGGAGATATTTTATCCGGGATAAAATGTCGTCTAAAGAGAGAGAACGATTAATTTGGAATTAATCGATTAATTAATATATTCGATATATTAAACGAAATTAGATTTCGACGCGGAATTAAAATTAGATTTTAATTCGGGCAAACGAGTTAATTCAGAATTAATTCGTTAGCGACGTAAATAATAATTTCGCCAGGCGTAATTATTTATTTAAATTCGATTGAATTAACGTCGCGACGTAAGCTCGGTATTTCGGAAATATCGAACCCGAACGCGTGAGTGCACGTGGGCCCACTTTCATTTGGAAACGTGTGGGGCCCACATGACACATGTCATTCTAATGCTTTGCATGTAGATAGTGTACATAGCACTCAATGTCATTGCATGGAGTTTGAGTGTTTGACACTCTAAGCTATTGCATGTGTTGTGTCATAAATTTATTATTAATTTAATAAATTATGGCATAAATATAAATTGATTTTTGGTAAATCATTTTAACTTAATACACAATTTCAACTCTCTCATTTCCTCTCTTCCTCTCACGAAAATGGACTGGTTTGGAACTGGTTTTGGGCGTGAGTTAAAGGGAAGCAAAGAGTGATTCTCATGGTGAGAAATCAAGTGCTAGCACACTACGAGTCTTGCGAAGGTGGTAGGGAGGTTCCCCCATGAGACGGGATCCATCCGACGAAGATTGGAGCTCCGTTTCTTCACCCAATTTTCTGTTTTGCAGGGCAGTGGACTGCATGCAGTGGGCGTGAAAGGCAGTACGTTTTTGGCCTTCATTCGTCTCCAAATCGACTCAACCGATCAATGTGAGTATTCCGCTACCTCCGTTGATGTGTTCACACATAATTTCATGTCTTGTTTGATCTTGGGACCTTATAGAAAACCAACAAAAGCCTCTTTTTATAGGCAAAGAGAGAAGACTTTCCTAATTAGATTATGAAGGAATCTCCTAATTGATTTCTAATAAGGAATGCATCTCCTAATTAGGATTTGGGATTGGATTTGATTTGGTAATGATTTGATTTGATTTCTTTTATTTAGGTAAGGATTTAACAAGATTTAAACATGTGATAAATATACATATACCTAAATAAAGGGGCTTTGGGCGTGAATCACATCTTTTGGGCATGGATTTGGTTTGACTTGGTTTGACTTGGCTATTTGGGCTTGGTTTGGGTTAGGTATGTGGTCTATGGGAGTTTTGGGCCTAAGGTGAGCTTTGAAACGGAAGTCCAACAAGCAGCCGAAGCTAAACAACGAGATTAAATCCATCCAAAATTCTATTTTCCAACTTTACCCTTCCAACGTCCGTTTCCCGCGACTTTCATGACTAAAGAAGTAGTTGCCTCCATACGAGACTCCTCATTGGGCTAATGTGTAAAAATGCAATGCCTACAACAAGCTACCATGGGAGGCTTGAGGAAGGAAGAAAAATCAAGAGAAAGAAGGCAAATGACTTGACCCATAAAATTAGTTTGTTAGATTTTAGAAGCATGATGATGATGGGATGATAATGGTTGTTTGATGGTAGTTGATGAGTTAAGAAGTGATTGTTGATTTAAAATACTTAAATGTTGGTATATTTGAAAGTTTTGTGGAAAACAAGTATAATGAAGCTCGGAGAATTGGTTGAGAATGATAATTTAATGTTGAAATTGTGAATTGGAAGTTAAATTAGTTGGTTTGTGCATTAATTTTTATTGTGAAAAATGCTTGTGGTAGTTTAGGAAGAGGATGAACTTAAAGAAGCAAAATCAGAATCCTGGAAAATGGATTCGCATCACGACGATAAAGAGTCGAGCGTCGCGACGCGCAAGAGGAAAAGAACAACACTTTTCTGGAGGCTGCACATCACGACTCGTAGAACAAAACCATTCCCTAATTAATTTTAAACCATCCCAGTTCCATCCTAGCATGTTAGACACCGCCTTATGGTCTCATACCAGTTCGTATTCATACCTTCTATCAAGCCACAAGCACAACAAGCCTTGTAGCTAAAACATATCGATATAATAGTAAATTTAGTTAAGTTCCGAAACTCTTTTTGCACCATATAGACTAATCAGGTTTCTGGTCATAGATTTTCCATAGGAATCGCAATATTTCCTTCGACAAAGGATTCAGTGCCAGCCAGATTCCAAAACTGTGAGTGGACATTTTCTTTTACAGTTGATCTCATTTACTATGCTTTATTGAAAACATACATATTTTTCACTTTTAAGGCGATAGACAATTTTATTATCAGTCATATCTTACTTAGTATGTTTTCAGGAAATAAATGTTTTTAAGGCATATGATTTATATTTTTTTTCGAGACATGGGGAAAAACCCACCCCAGTATGTAACGTGATGCAGCTTGGAATTGACGGACAGAGAACATGTGCACATGTAGAGGACTGGGGGGACGGCGATACATAACGCCCCCAAATCCTAGTTCAGGACTAGGGGGATGGCGATACGTAACACCCATAGACCCTAGTTTCAAGGTCAGGTAGTAGCATGGATCAGCACTACCGGCTCTAGTTCTGTGGCTTGGGCGACGGCGATACGTAACACCCCAAGACCACCAGTTTCAGGGACAGTTGTGGCATGCTTTAGGGCACGGTGATACGTAACGCCCCAAAGTCATGGATTTGCACTTTTGGCTCCAGTTAGGCGTATGGGGGGACAGTGATATGTAACACCCCCATACGTCAAGTTTTTCAGAGAATAGATCAGCTTTCATATACCAGATTTTCAGATCACAGTTTTCAAAAATCAAATTTTCGAAGTAATTTTCAGTAACCAAAGCTTCAAAAGCAGTTTTTAGAAAGACAAGTTTTATAAACTGATTTCAGACGAAGTTTTCAGGAAAGATATTTCTTATAAAGTTATTTCTGGAACTTTGGTTATAAAACCTAATGTCTTGTTACTAATATTTCAGTTTTTTTTATACACTCACTTAGATCGTACAACGATCTAACCCCCTCATAGTTTCCTTATTTTGCAGGTTTTCTGGGAGGACGAGCTCGGGAGGACGGATACTGATGCACTCACTATGGTTTGGAGTCAACCAGTACAAGTTTGATAGAGTGTGAGTCAGACAGAGTCAATTAAAAATTTGCATTAGTCTTGGTCTTTGAGGCATTCATTGTAAAAGTGTGCATTTGAGTTTTCAGATTTAGATGTAGAGTTTGTATGTAATGATTTTGAGTTTGTGCTAAGGTCCCACACATAATAAAATGAATTAAAGGAAATAATATTAGTGTATGTTTATGGTTAGAAAGTCAGAGGCTTATGAGGTTAGTACGGTCTATCCCCTACCGGTAACATCTCCCAGATCAGGGATGTTACAAAGATGGTATCAGAGCACGGTCTATGGAGTCTGTGACTGCTGTGGGCAGAGTGCCGGGGTATTGTATACACAGTATGTCCGAGATACTCATATGCGAGGCACTACCTCTCCAGTATCTGATCATCGACTACATCCTCAAAGTTCTACAGACAAGTTAGCCAACTTTCTTAGATCATTTGAATAGTGTTCCTTACGAGAAGAACTATATTATAGATCCACATTAAGAATTTTCCTGAAGTTATTCTGACCCATTACCAGAGGTACAAACAAGATATGAAACCAGGCAGTAAGATTCTAAGAAAGGTTATCCAGAGAGTGGGAAGAAAAAGCGATAAAAAGTAAAGAAGTATGCATGGCTAGTTAACCAACTGGAGATGAGGAAAAAAAAAGTAAGGAGACACTGAGAAATAGTAAAGTTCAAAAGATACCTACCCAGGAAATTAGGTAGAGAAAGAGAAAGCTAGAAAGAAAAGTATGAAGAGATAGATAGATGAACAAAAGAATATATAGAAGAGGTTTATATAATAGGAGTTAATAAGAGGTAAGAAGCAGAACTAGATAAATAATGATGCTTAAGCAATCAGAGTAAGAAGAAATAGAGATACCGAATCAGATCGATAAAGAAAATGCCAAAACTTATAGTAGTAAGAATCAGAGAAAGAAAGTTAGATAATAAAGGATAATATTAGAACTTGTAGTAAAGAAGAGTCTAGCAAGCCTAAACCAGAATAAAATATTGAGTAGATCTAAGTAAAGTTTATTTCCCTCAAGCGAGATTACTTTCATCAATAGAAAATTCTTCAAAGTTGATCCAATAACTCTTGAGCACCTCATATAGATAGTAAGTTCCCTGAATAACCGAGAACAACAATAAGGTATAAGAAACAATAAATCAGGATTATTCGGAAGGGCTTCTGATAGATGCTAGATGCCATAAGAATGAAGAGGTTTTAGATTTCCCAAACTCAGGCCTGTAGGAAAATAAGATGTATGATGACAGAAACAATGATTAGTGACCATAGTCAAGGAATCCAATAGATAAGGCCCCGACCTACTCAGATCCTCACTCCTCCGTGATGCCAGTCAAGGAAGCTGTTCTGATGGAAGCTAGCTCATACCTACTATTATATGAGAAATAGACTCTACCAGAACAAAGAGTTCCAGAAATAAGGATACTAAAACTCATGAAAACATGAGATGTTTGCCCGAATATCTACCATCATAAACATAGACGATCATAAGAAGCCGATGAGAGTTCAGAAATGGAAAGATCTAGGGAAGTAAACTACTCAGAAAGAGGTTAAGGAAGTTTTCAAGGATATAAATAAGAGAACCTAATATAGCCTAAAAGGTCTATAAAAGGCAACACAAGGTTTACAGTACTATTAGAAGTCCACAAGACAGGTTAAACCTAGCAGGACCCACAGAGTAGTCAAAAGTTAGTAGAAATCCATGGAAGTATATAAGTATAGACCCGTGAAGTTGGAGATATTAAAGAGTGATGAGAGTACCAGTATGGATAGTAGAATAAAATACCATAGATGCGATTTATAGTAGAGAGTGGAGAGCAGAGATCTAGGAAGTAGTTAAAAGAATGAATCACCACTAGCCTCAGTAGTATGAGTAGAGCCAAAGAGGTAGGATCTGAAAATAGTAAGAAGGAAACAGAGGTGGCAAGAAGGTTTAATACGTATAGAGATAAGGGTAATGTAGCTTGAACATAGCAAGAAAGACTGTAGACTCTGATCAAGCCAGTGAGCATATCACCCCTCAACTTAGAGCCCCGTGAAGAGATGAATCAGCAAAGTAGATCAATGGATAGATTAGACAAATAGTGAAATGGCTAGATAGCTAAATTGGTTAGTCCAGTGAAACGTAGATAAGAAACATGAGATAGAATAGTTCGAAGCCACAATAAGTTCAGTTAAGTCTGGGAGCCATCTTCGAATTAAGGAACTTCTAAAGAAGTAAAGACTTAGAGGTACAAATATACTAGGGAGAATAATTCCTGAGAATATGGTAGACAAATTATAAGGAGTCTCATGGTATTAAGAGGGAAGAACTGGATAAAGAGTAACACCTGAACCAAAGATTTAGTAGGAGATATCGTAAATAATTAAAGAAAATAACGATTTCAGGAAGAGTAAAGGTGTAAGGCGTTCAAGGAAATGAGATAAGAAATGAACCTTTGTAGCAGAGTAAGTTTCTTAAGGAAGAATAACAAAGAGAGTATAGCAGCACTCAGAGAGAGAAAGTAACAAATTTAGAATGTTAAACAACAGAGAAAAAATAGGGAAGAGTGCACTGGCAGCACGAGGAAGTTTTTAGAGAGTGCGACTCTAGAGGAATTTTTGAAAATGATCAGAAGTAAAATCAGAGGACGTGAACCAGGGAATTTTTAGCAGTAATGCCCTAGTGTAAGAAAAGATATTAGATATATTCATTCACGAGAGTCCTAGGCTCATAGATAAGTAGTATGGGCGATTAGATCACCCTAAACAGGAAGTCCTCAGGCTAAGTTTCCACCAACCCAACCCTCGTTAGACCACAATAAAAGAGAATGTTTAGCGGGAAGATAAGTAATTAGGTGGAGCAATGAAGAAATGAAGTATTAGTTAAACTGTGACAGCGATGGAGGAGGACATACTTGTAAATTCCACCTAATATTCAACACTTTTATTTTTTTTTAATGACCAACTATAAAAGGAAGACAATATTCACATATCACAAAAAAAGAAAAATGGAAATAAGAAGAATAAGAAACGTGACGATGAGGAAAGAAAGGAAGAAGGAAAAAAGAAGAAGAAGAAGTGCTAAGCAAACATTCATCAACCTAAGAAGAAGACAAGCTACCATGGGAGGCTTGAGGAATGAAGAAAAATCAAGAGAAAGAAGGTAAAAGACTTGACCCATAAACTTAGTTTGTTAGATTTTAGAAGCATGATGATCATGGGATGATAATGGTTGTTTGATGGTAGTTGATGAGTCATGAAGTGATTGTTGATTTAAAATACTAAAATGCTGGTAGGTTTGAAAGTTTTGTGAAAACAAGTATAATGAAGCTCGGAGAATTGGTTGAGAATGATAATTTAATGTTGAAATTGTGAATTGGAAGTTAAATTAGTTGGTTTGTGCATTAATTTTTATTGTGAAAAATGCTTGTGGTAGTTTAGGAAGAGGATGAACTTAAAGAAGCAAAATCAGAATCCTGGAAAATGGATTCGCATCACGACGATAAAGAGTCGAGCGTCGCGACGCGCAAGAGGAAAAGAACAACACTTTTCTGGAGGCTGCACATCACGACTCGTAGAACAAAACCATTCCCTAATTAATTTTAAACCATCCCAGTTCCATCCTAGCATGTTAGACACCGCCTTATGGTCTCATACCAGTTCGTATTCATACCTTCTATCAAGCCACAAGCACAACAAGCCTTGTAGCTAAAACATAT
This sequence comes from Zanthoxylum bungeanum, assembly GCA_019454045.1. Classification (NCBI taxonomy): domain Eukaryota; kingdom Viridiplantae; phylum Streptophyta; class Magnoliopsida; order Sapindales; family Rutaceae; genus Zanthoxylum; species Zanthoxylum bungeanum. The sequence continues at coordinate 214,929 of SKCR01028298.1, read as the reverse complement.
CGATATAATAGTAAATTTAGTTAAGTTCCGAAACTCTTTTGCACCATATAGACTAATCAGGTTTCTGGTCATAGATTTTCCATAGGAATCGCAATATTTCCTTCGACAAAGGATTCAGTGCCAGCCAGATTCCAAAACTGTGAGTGGACATTTTCTTTTACAGTTGATCTCATTTACTATGCTTTATTGAAAACATACATTTTTTCACTTTTAAGGCGATAGACAATTTTATTATCAGTCATATCTTACTTAGTATGTTTTCAGGAAATAAATGTTTTTAAGGCATATGATTTATATTTTTTTTCGAGACATGGGGAAAAACCCACCCCAGTATGTAACGTGATGCAGCTTGGAATTGACGGACAGAGAACATGTGCACATGTAGAGGACTGGGGGGACGGCAATACATAACGCCCCCAAATCTTAGTTCAAGACTAGGGGGACGGCGATACGTAACACCCCTAGACCCTAGTTTCAAGGTCATGTAGTAGCATGGATCAGCACTACCGGATCTACTTATGTGGCTTGGGCGAAGGCGATACGTAACACCCCAAGACCACCAGTTTCAGGGACAGTTGTGGCATGCTTTAGGGCACGGTGATACGTAACGCCCCAAAGTCATGGATTTGCACTTCTGGCTCCAGTTAGGCGTATGGGGGGACAGTGATATGTAACACCCCCATACGTCAAGTTTTTCAGAGAATAGATCAGCTTTCATATACCAGATTTTCAGATCACAGTTTTCAAAAATCAAATTTTCGAAGTAATTTTCAGTAACCAAAGCTTCAAAAGCAGTTTTTAGAAAGACAAGTTTTATAAACTGATTTCAGACGAAGTTTTCAGGAAAGATATTTCTTATAAAGTTATTTCTGGAACTTTGGTTATAAAACCTAATGTCTTGTTACTAATATTTCAGTTTTTTTTATACACTCACTTAGATCGTACAACGATCTAACCCCCTCATAGTTTCCTTATTTTGCAGGTTTTCTGGGAGGACGGATACTGATGCACTCACTATGGTTTGGAGTCCACCAGTACAAGTTTGATAGAGTGTGAGTCAGACAGAGTCAATTAAAAAATTTGCATTAGTCTTGGTCTTTGAGGCAGTCATTGTAAAAGTGTGTATTTGAGTTTTCAGATTTAGATGTAGAGTTTGTATGTAATGATTTTGAGTTTGTGCTAAGGTCCCACACATAATAAAATGAATTAAAGGAAATAATATTAGTGTATGTTTATGGTTAGAAAGTCAGAGGCTTATGAGGTTAGTACGGTCTATCCCCTACCGGTAACATCTCCCAGATCAGGGATGTTACAAAGATGGTATCAGAGCACGGTCTAGGGAGTCTGTGACTGCTGTGGGCAGAGTGCCGGGGTATTGTATACACAGTATGTCCGAGATACTCATATGCGAGGCACTACCTCTCCAGTATCTGATCATCGACTACATCCTCAAAGTTCTACAGACAAGTTAGCCAACTTTCTTAGATCATTTGAATAGTGTTCCTTACGAGAAGAACTATATTATAGATCCACATTAAGAATTTTCCTGAAGTTATTCTGACCCATTACCAGAGGTACAAACAAGATATGAAACCAGGCAGTAAGATTCTAAGAAAGGTTATCCAGAGAGTGGGAAGAAAAAGCGATAAAAAGTAAAGAAGTATGCATGGCTAGTTAACCAACTGGAGATGAGGAAAAAAAAAGTAAGGAGACACTGAGAAATAGTAAAGTTCAAAAGATACCTACCCAGGAAATTAGGTAGAGAAAGAGAAAGCTAGAAAGAAAAGTATGAAGAGATAGATAGATGAACAAAAGAATATATAGAAGAGGTTTATATAATAGGAGTTAATAAGAGGTAAGAAGCAGAACTAGATAAATAATGATGCTTAAGCAATCAGAGTAAGAAGAAATAGAGATACCGAATCAGATCGATAAAGAAAATGCCAAAACTTATAGTAGTAAGAATCAGAGAAAGAAAGTTAGATAATAAAGGATAATATTAGAACTTGTAGTAAAGAAGAGTCTAGCAAGCCTAAACCAGAATAAAATATTGAGTAGATCTAAGTAAAGTTTATTTCCCTCAAGCGAGATTACTTTCATCAATAGAAAATTCTTCAAAGTTGATCCAATAACTCTTGAGCACCTCATATAGATAGCAAGTTCCCTGAATAACCGAGAACAACAATAAGGTATAAGAAACAATAAATCAGGATTATTCGGAAGGGCTTCTGATAGATGCTAGATGCCATAAGAATGAAGAGGTTTTAGATTTCCCAAACTCAGGCCTGTAGGAAAATAAGATGGATGATGACAGAAACAACGATTAGTGACCATAGTCAAGGAATCCAATAGATAAGGCCCCGACCTACTCAGATCCTCACTCCTCCGTGATGCCAGTCAAGGAATAGACTCTACCAGAACATAGAGTTCCAGAAATAAGGATACCAAAACTCATCAAAACATGAGATGTTTGCCCGAATATCTACCATCATAAACATAGACGATCATAAGAAGCCGATGAGAGTTCAGAAATGGAAAGATCTAAGGAAATAAACTACTCAGAAAGAGGTTAAGGAAGTTTTCAATGATATAAAGAAGAGAACCTAATATAGCCTAAAAGGTCTAGAAAAGGCAACACAAGGTTTACAGTACTATTAGAAGTCCACAAGACAGGTTAAACCTAGCAGGACCCACAGAGTAGTCAAAAGTTAGTAGAAATCCATGGAAGTATATAAGTATAGACCCGTGAAGTTGGAGATATTAAAGAGTGATGAGAGTACCAGTATGGATAGTAGAATAAAATACCATAGATGCGATTTATAGTAGAGAGTGGAGAGCAGAGATCTAGGAAGTAGTTAAAAGAATGAATCACCACTAGCCTCAGTAGTATGGAGTAGAGCCAAAGAGGTAGGATCTGAAAATAGTAAGAAGGAAACAGAGGTGGCAAGAAGGTTTAATACGTATAGAGATAAGGGTAATGTAGCTTGAACATAGCAAGAAAGACTGTAGACTCTGATCAAGCCAGTGAGCATATCACCCCTCAACTTAGAGCCCCGTGAAGAGATGAATCAGCAAAGTAGATCAATGGATAGATTAGACAAATAGTGAAATGGCTAGATAGCTAAATTGGTTAGTCCAGTGAAACGTAGATAAGAAACATGAGATAGAATAGTTCGAAGCCATAATAAGTTCAGTTAAGTCTGGGAGCCATCTTCGAATTAAGGAACTTCTAAAGAAGTAAAGACTTAGAGGTACAAATATACTAGGGAGAATAATTCCCGGGAATATGGCAGACAAATTATAAGGAGTCTCATGGTATTGAGAGGGAAGAACTGGATAAAGAATAACACCTGAACCAAAGATTTAGTAGGAGATGTCGTAAGTAATTAAAGAAAATAAAGGTTTCAGGAAGAGTAAAGGTTTAAGGAGTTCAAGGAACTGAGATAAGAAATGAACCTTTGTAGCAGAGTAAGTTTCTTAAGGAAGAATAACAAAGAGAGTATAGCGGTACTCAGAGAGAGAAAGTAACAAATTTAGAATGTTAAGCAACAGAGAAAAAATAGGGAAGAGTACACTGGCAGCACGAGGAAGTTTTTAGAGAGTACTACTCTAGAGGAATTTTTGAAAATGATCAGAAGTAAAATCAGAGGACGTGAACCAGGGAATTTTTAGCAGTAGTGCCCTAGTGTAAAGAAAGATATTAGATATATTCATTCACGAGAGTCCTAGGCTCATAGATAAGTAGTATGGGCGATTAGATCACCCTAAACAGGAAGTCCTCAGGCTAAGTTTCCACCCTCCCAACCCTCGTTAGACCACAATAAAAGAGAATGTTTAGCGGGAAGAGAAGTAATTATGTGGAGCAATGAAGAAATGAAGTATTAGTTAAACTGTGACAGCGATGGAGGAGGACATACTTGTAAATTCCACCTAATATTCAACACTTTTATTTTTTTTTAATGACCAACTATAAAAGGAAGACAATATTCACATATACACAAAAAAAGAAAAATGGAAATAAGAAGAATAAGAAACGTGACGATGAGGAAAGAAAGGAAGAAGGAAAAAAGAAGAAGAAGAAGTGCTAAGCAAACATTCATCAACCTAAGAAGAAGACAAGCTACCATGGGAGGCTTGAGGAATGAAGAAAAATCAAGAGAAAGAAGGTAAAAGACTTGACCCATAAACTTAGTTTGTTAGATTTTAGAAGCATGATGATCATGGGATGATAATGGTTGTTTGATGGTAGTTGATGAGTCATGAAGTGATTGTTGATTTAAAATACTAAAATGCTGGTAGGTTTGAAAGTTTTGTGAAAAAAAAAAGTATAATGAAGCTTGGAGAATTGGTTGAAAATGATAACTTAATGATGAAATTGTGAATTGGAAGTTAAATTAGTTGGTTTGTGCATTAATTTTTGTTGTGAAAAATTCTTGTGGTAGTTTAGGAAGAGGATGAACTTGGAGAAGCAAAATCGGAATCCTGGAAAATGGATTCGCATCGAGAAACTAAAGAGCCGAGCGTCGCGACGCGCAAGAGGAAAAGAGCAGCGCGTTTCTGAATGCTGCGTGTCGTGACACGCAAGGACTTGCATCGCGACGAGTGGCATAAAATGTTGGAGTTTCTAGGTCCATAGGATCGAATAACAAACATGAAACAAGTGCGAATACTAATCGAGAAAGTCGCAGAATACTCACATCGATCGGTTGAGCGACGCGGCAACGAACTAAAACTTCATTATGCTCACTGCACTGGTTCGCAGTCCACTGCAATAGTTCACTGGTTTGCGCCCATTAGAGGTCCTCGAACAAGCTCCAAGCTTCGTCAAACAATTCCCGGCTCATGGGTAGACTTCCATATCACCTTTGCATGTCTCTCGAAGTGCTAGCTCGCTTTATTTTTACCGCAAAAACCAAGCCCTTTGCTTCTCATTCCTTCATGAGTCTCGGCAGTTCACTGCCTTCACATAAGAAGAAAATGAGCCCTTGTGGGCGTGAGAGATGAAGAGAGAAGAGAGGATAGAGTGTTGATTTGTTGACTTAAAAATGGTTAAAATGATTTTCCAAAAATCATATATTAATTTTTTGCCTCCAAAACCAATGCAATAAATGGCTTCAACCACTCCCTTTAACTCACATCAATCGATCAATCATGAATAGTGACTGACGTCAATCACTCAAAGTGAAAGACATCCATCACTTGATTGACGAATGATGTGACGCTAGATGCGACTAGCGATTTGACGCTTGATTTGATTTACCGCATTCGAATTCGAAATGCGAATGCGCTCGCAAATAATTTCGGGCTCGGGTTCGCTAATTCCAAATTAACAAATTTCTGTTGCGTCTTAATTAAATCTAATTTAATTAAATAATCATGCCAAGCATAATTACTATTCACGTCGCTAACGAATTAATTCTAAATTAATTCGTTCGCCCGAATTAAAATTTAATTTTAATTTCGCGTCGAAATCCAATTTCGTTTAATATATCGAATATATTAATTTCTTGATTAATTCCAAATTAATCGTTAGCTCTCATTAATGATATTTTATCCCAGATAAAATATCTCATCAATTAATCCCAGATTAATTTTCTCTCTCATCTAATTAATCTCAAATTAATTAAAAGTGCGAGTCATACATCATCGGTGAATCTTTGGGAAGCGACCCATGAGATCCCCGTATATGTTGGCAGTAAATTCGGTCGTCGGACTATCCGAACACGTAAGTACCTCGTACTACGTTTATACCGAATTATAAGACGAGGTTGGCTTCTAGCAAAGCGCCATGCCTCCCCAATTCTCCGGAAATATCCTTACAGGAATAAGGATCTATATCAAGCGTAGTATACCGTAGTATTGCGTATTTCTGTCCAGTATCAGATGATCACATGCAAGGCCTGGGGCTGGTACAGTGTCTGCCCCATACGATGCATATGTCGGATAACTAGCAACTAGTCTCTTTAAAATCGGATAATCATGACCAAGTCATATTATCCCGACGGTTGTAACCTTTATAGAGAACCAGTTCTTGATCCCTGCGTGATCATCAACTCCATATGACTGGAGTGACACTTTCATCTTGACATCACACCCAACACACTACGATTCTCGATATACCCAGAATTGGCGTACACAGAAACCGGTTAAAGTCCGACTACCTCAACCAAAGTATATTGATTGTCGTATGCATTAGCGGTGCAAGTTTCAGGTTAAGACCAAATACACCTACCCTGATTTTGGACTTCCATAGACACATAGTCATACTACCAATAGAATTCCGAGGGGTCTTATCCAGAGCGAAGCTGTTTCCTGTACCATCGTGAAAACACAACCTCCTATTACACTTGCATGAGTATCCTATACCCAAATATATGAGAACTATGTCGTTGTGCCCTCACAACGCGCACAAGTGTAATACTAGTCTTTTACGCATTCATCGATGTCCAATCTCGATAATGCTCTGACTAGGGATATTTAATGATTTATCCTTCGTGGATTGATACTGTCTCATATCATTCTCAATCCAGGAACAAATCATAGGGACCTCCTATCATTTATATATCTAGGTGATCTAATCACAAATGATAAGAGTGTAATCTCATTTGTCACATAGTTAATTTGTACAACAACACCGTGATCTGTACAAATAGTGATGCTATGGGTCATAATTGTCCAACAATCTCCCACTTGGCCTATAGCCAGAAACTCGAGTGCTTGACACCCGAACTATGTACGGTTGGCTCAAACTGTTGAGAAAAGGCTTTCGTCAGCGGATTTGCATGATTATCATCTGATGCGTTTTATTCGATCATCACATCACCACGATGTATGATCCGAACGAATCAGATGAATAGTCGAAGTATGTATCTTGATCGTTGATGAGACCATAAATTCTTTAGCATGTGCTGCAGCCTAAAAGAACTATATCTAATCTATTTAGATTTTGTATCGATCCAAATGGCTTCTATTACTGCCTCAGCTGCAGCAATAACCTGTATTTGTTGTTTATTCGGTAACAGTATCTTGCTTGGAAGATTTCCAGCTCACTGTTCCGTTATTCAAACTTTATAGTACCATTTGCGACTTATAGTCGTCTTTATCGGTTAGAAAACTTGCAGTAGTTATCCCAGTCACTTCAAGTTCTCCTTCTCCAGAGATTAAGACAGCATCCTTAGTTCTCTAAGATACTAAGTATGTTCTTAATATCAATCCAGTGACTATCACTTGGATTGGCCTGTTTGTGAATCATATGCTCAAAGCGTATGAGACACCAGGTCGCGTACTTTTTCAATGTACGATTTCTCGGAGAGTTCCTCGAAAGCCAAGCTTTTGCCGATTGTTTATGGGAATATCATTTCCAAGAAATGATGTATTATCATTATTTATAGGACAGCCACTGTCAGTGCGCTCCCACTAACCCTCTTATATACACAAGAATCATTTTCATTTTTGAATTAAATCATAAACTATTATGATTACATCAAAACGGTAATTCCAAGAACCTATGCTTGCTTCAATCCAAACATGGATCCAATAACCCGCAAACCATGTTTGCTAGTTATGTTACGACAAAATCGTCAGGATGTTATAAACATCCTCCGAAAGGTTTCCTTTTCAGGAAAGTGATTTTCCCGTTAAGCTGACATATTTCATAAATGAAACATGCAGCATTAGCAAGCATTGTCCAAATGGATTTACCGTGGAAGGTTGAATCGTAATCAACACAATGTTGATAACGATACATTTCCGCTAAAATCCTAGCTTTAGAACGTTGGTATGTTGCCATCCATGTATGTCTTCCTTGAAGACTTATATAGTACCAATAGGCACAATGCCTCGTGTTACATCAACTAGTTTTAAACATGTTGATATACATGGAATCCATTTCGGACTCATGACACTTTTTCATAATAGGGAGTCGATACCTTGTATCACTACTTCATACGTAGTCAGTTGGTATACCTCAAAAGATAGACATCTTTACGAGGTGAGATCAGAAACCTATACCATAGGTTTGTTTTCTGAATCTCTCCGACTTACACGGTTCTTGTGTATTTGAAGATTAATAGTATAGTTACATATTTGATGAACTATATGTGTTCCATTAGGAATCCGTGCCTGGAATAGTATTACTTCGATTTTCATCGAGTTTTACTATCCTCCCACTTACCACTGCATATCGGTATTCCTCTTAGGAAAACTGCATGGTTAGCAACAATCTAATTGTTCTCCTGTGAGTTGTTATAAGTACAATACTTATGGTTTCCCTATTATAACCTACAATTGGCACTTATGCAATTTTGGTTTTATCCGTTGAAGGAAATGGTAGCTCAGAGCGACTCATGATTAACCTTATCATGTCCAACAAAATTCGGTTACTCAATTCGGACACATCATCAAATTGACGTGTTTCGAGAGGAGTCCTCGTTTGAAAGAATACTATACTCTTTCAAGTATATGAGAAACTTATTGCTTAAGTATTTTCCATTACGGTCTTATCGTGACGGTATAATACTATAGCCGATCTGTTTGTTTATTTCGTGTCGAAACTTTAAAAGTTTCTGATTTGTGTTCTTCAAAAGAAACACATAACCATAACGCGATGCCACATCCGTATAGGTCACGAAATATTCATATCCACCTCTAGCCTAGCTAGACATGGGCCCATTTGCTTCACTATGAACTAGGGCTAACAGGTCGGTGGCATTTGCACTTTTACCAAGTAAAGGTGTTTTGGGCACATTGCCCAAAAAACTAGATTCGTAGACTTTATTTGATTGGAATCAAAACAGTCCGAGTACCCACTCTCCAAAAGTATGGATATACGATTCTTGTTTAATTGTGTCCTAGACAACAATGCCATATTTAAGTTTCAACTGATCAAATCAGTTTGAGCTATTTGTTTGTCATGTTATACATTTGAGATTTATTTATATTCAAAATATAAATTATGTTATTCACATCTAATGTGTTTATCTCAATATCATTTTTATATAATGAAACACCTTAGTGTTCTAAAATATAAAGGTTCAATCCGCAACAGATTAAACACTGATATAGAGATAATGTTCCTAGTCAAACTAGTTACATTATAACAGTTTCCTAATCCTGCTCATAGCAGATTCTGAACATCAGTATATATTTATGTACCACACTAAGTATTTAAAATCCAATTTCAATACTAGTAGTGAACATATTTGAAGTCGGAGCCTTGGTCATCTTCAATTCCTTCATGTCTACTTTGTCCAAACGGCAGTCAGGCTTCCGTGATCATGTTTGCCACATTTAGGCAGACATTTTGGGATATGTCCTTTATCTTTCTAAAAGATTATAATGATTTTTCCTTTGGCCAATCCTTGGCCTTCTAGAATATCGAAGTAAGGTGCGCCTTGCGCTACTTGCCTAATTGTAAAGTTTGACTTTATCTCCTTGAGAATAGTCATTAACCCTCCAAGAGTTAACTTTCGCAATTTTAGTACTTCTAAAATCTAAACATAGATTTATGAAGATCCTTCAATTTCTTCATCATACTTTAAGGATCTAATCCTTACTTCTGATTCAGAAATTAAGGAGTCTACTTGACAAGTATAATGGATTAAGAACTTAAGTTGTCATCACATAAATCTTCCAAAGATTATGCTCTACTATTTGCTTAACTCCGGGCATTAGGCTAATTTATTATTTTATCAAATAAAATAACTTATTATTTTCCAGGACCATCCTGAAAATTTATTCCCAATTTTGAAAATTAAAGCATTTAATTACATTTCCCTAAGGATTATGAATTAAACGTCAATTTTTCAATTTTATCTTGACTTTAATAGTCAACTATTTTAATCAATGATTAAGGTACCATTAATTATAATGATTATTGTAGTCCAACTATTTTAATCAACCATAATTAATTAAATCAAATATATTAATTATTATAATCCAATTATATAATCAAATATAAATGAATAGTTTGAATATATAGTCCAACTATTTATAAAACAACAATTTTAAATATTAGTCCAACTAACATTTAATTCGTTTTGACGAGTGATATTGTTTGAGCGTGTATGGCGAGTAATTGAACGAATATTGCAAATTCAATTCTTGCCTCCCACTAATTTTTCGGCGAGCCTCTAACCCTCTGTCGAGTACTCGGGAAACCGTGTTTCCTAGTGGGCTAGGATCCCGTTAAATATCACACAATCTTGACTTTGGCCAACAAATTGTATGATAACTAACTAGGTAGATCTCTAAGATCGATTGGATCCAATCCAATTACTAAATCCGGTAGGGGGACATCCAAGTCCGAAACATATATCTTATATATGCCAATACATCCAATGTATTACCTAACCATTTTCCTCTGAATCAACTAAGCCTTGGCTTTGGCACAACAAACTTAGTGATCCCAGTCAAGCGCGACCCATTGACCATGGAAAGCTTCGTAATCAATGTCGATGGACAAGAAGTGGTATTGACTTTGACCAACAAACCACAACTTGGACAAGACACTGATATGGAACAAAGCTCTCGTGATTCAAACACATCTTCGACAGAGAAAGGCCTTGACTTTGGCCAACAAACCAATGTCGTCTTAGATCTTGAGTAAGAATCACTCAATGGAAGGAATGACGCTTAATATTTAGCGAGGGTTTTCTCGTGCAAATTGGCAACCAATTTATTATCTTTGTTAAGGTCTCATCATCATACACCCTTAAACATGCATTCTAAACACATAATAAAGCATATATGAAAAGTAATAATGATATGCGGATGGATACTTTACACAATTGATCCTAGATCAAATCTCTCCATTTCTCTCTCCCGCTAGCACAAATATTACTTCTACCCGTTACACTACACTTCTAAAGAAACCTCATTTACATTGAGTGGAATAGGTGAGAAGAGAATACAAAGAATATGAGGTGATAAGGCTGGACACGCTGGTCCAATTAATAAAACAAATTTATTACACAATTTCTAAAATTGTCCCACCCATCTAATATCCATCTGATATACATTATTCATGCATCGCAACCATGTATTCACACAAGCATGTTATCAATCAATCTAATCAAATTAATTAATCTGATAATTAGTGATCATCCAATGTTCAAACAACGATTTGATTTTGTTCGAGTCAAACTCGTTTTTGCAAATAAGTACTTAAAGTACGAATTCTTGAATTAAATTAAACTACAACATTAAATCTAATTTAATATGGATTTAATTATAATTCGCTTATTTAATTTCAAATTAAATAACACACTTTATTAATGAACCTCTTACGACTTAAATTCCAAATTTAATCGCTACGGGTCTCAAAGCCCGATTAACGTCCAACGTCAATTTAATTAAAGTCCAATGGGTTTTTAATTAATTTCTTAAGGCGTGGACTTTTGGTTAACTCGGGTCAAACCGAATAACCAAAATCCAATCCGGGAGTTACCCCATAAGCCTATAAATCAATCTTGGCCCATTAGGCCCAATTAAACTTTAAAGGTCCATTAAGTCGTATTTGGGCTTTATGGAAGCGGTTTTGGGCCCAATTGGATCCAATCCAATTTGCCTTAACCCAACTTTGTACAACAAAGCCCAATAAGCCCATTTATAACATTAGAGGCCCAAATCCAAATTTAAGCCCAATCTCAATTAAATTGCCAAATTCCAAATTCAAATTTAATTACCTAAAGTGAATTAACATAATTAATCACCCAAATCAATATTTCCAAAACACCAAATTAGTACTAATTAATCATGCCTATCTACATCAATTAGTGTCCAATACAAATTAATCAAAAATCAAACTCATACATGCTTACTTTGTTCTCGGCAATGGGGTTAATTTTATGTCCGATTTGTTTCAATCCAATTAAACCCAATTCGACATTAAATTAACATTCCCGAATGATTTCCAACACATCCAATGATTCAAAAAATCAAAATTACTAAGACAATAAGGCTTCCATATTCTCGGCCAAGCAAGAAGATTTGGGAAAATTTGTTCCAAACAATTTTTAATCAAATTGATCCAATCAATCTTAAATTAAACATGTTATAAACATACTAAATCATCCAATTTCATTAATTCATGCTCAAACACATTTTACCCAAATTTTAAGCCCTATTCGTATTTCATGCTTTTACTCGCTCTGATACCATTGTTGGAGTTTCTAGGTCCATAAGATCAAATAACAAACATGAAACAAGTGCGAATACTAATCGAGAAAGTCGCGGAATACTCACATCGATCGGTTGAGCGACGCAGCAACGAACAAAAACTTCATTCTGCTCACTGCACTGGTTCGGCAGTCCACTGCAACAGCTCACTGGTTTGCGCCCATTGGAGGTCCTCGAACAAGCTCCAAGCTTCGTCGAACGATTCCCGGCTCATGGGTAGACTTCCCTATCACCTTCGCATGTCTCTCGGAGTGCTAGCTCTCTTGATTTTTGCCGCAAAAACCAAGCACTTTGCTTCCCATTCCTTCATGAGTCTCGGCTGTTCACTGCCTTCAAAGAAGAAGAAAATGAGCCATTGTGGGCGTGAGAGATGAAGAGAGAATAGAGGAGAGAGTGTTGATTTGTTGACTTAAAAATGGTAAAATGAATTTCCAAAAATCATATATTAATTTTTTTGCCTCCAAAACCAAAGCAATAAATGGCTTCAACCACTCCCTTCAACTCACATCAATCCATCAATCATGAATAGTGACTGGCGTCAATCACTCAAAGTGAAAGACATCCATCACTTGATTGACGAATGATGTGACGCTAGATGCGACTAGCGATTTGACGCTTGATTTGATTTGCCGCATTCGAATTCGAAATGCGAATGCGCTCTCAAATAATTTCGGGCTCGGGTTCGCTAATTCCAAATTAACGAATTTCTGTTGCATCGTAATTAAATCTAATTTAATTAAATAATCATGCCAAGCATAATTACTATTGACGTCACTAACGAATTAATTCGTTCGCCCGAATTAAAATCTAATTTTAATTCCGCGTCGAAATCCAATTTCGTTTAATATATCGAATATATTAATTTCTCGATTAATTTCAAATTAATCTTTATCTCTCTTTAATGATATTTTATCCTAGATAAAATATCTCCGCAATTAATCCCAGATTAATTTTCTCTCTCATCTAATTAATCCCAGATTAATTAAAAGTGCGAGTCATGCGTCATCGGTGAATCTTTGAGAAGCGACCCATGAGATCCCCGGATATGTTGGTAGTAAATTCGGTCGTCGTACTATCCGAACACGTAAGTACCTCGTACTACGTTTATACCGAATTACAAGACAAGGTTGGCTTCTAGCAAAGCGCCATGCCTCCCCAATTCTCTGGAAATATCCTTACCGGAATAAGGATCTATATCAAGCGTAGTATACCGTAGTATTGTGTATTTCTGTCCAGTATCAGATGATCACATGCAAGGCCTGAGGCTGGTACAGTGTCTGCCTCGTACGATGCATATGTCGGATAACTAGCAACTTGTCTATTTAAAATCGGATAATCATGACCAAGTCATATTATCCCGACGATTGCAACCTTTATAGAGAACCAGTTCTGTATCCCTGCATGATCATCAACTCCATATGACTGGAGTGACACCTCCATCTTGACATCATACCCAACACACTACGATTCTCGATATACCCAGAATTGGAGTACACAGAAACCGGTTAAAGCCCTGGACGACCTCAACCAAAGTATATTGATTGTCGTATGCATTAGCGGTGCAAGTCTCAGGTTAAGACCAAATACACCTACCCTGATTTCGGACTTCCATAGACACATAGTCATACTACCAATGGAATTCTGAGGGGTCTTATCCAGAGCGAAGATGTTTCCCGTACCATCGGTGAAACACAACCTCCTATTACACTTGCATGAGTATCCTATACCCAAATATATGAGAACTATGCTGTTGTGCCCTCACAATGCACACTAGTGAAATACTAGTCTTTTACACATTCATCGATGTCCAATCTCGATAATGCTCTGACTATGGATATTTAATGATTTATCCTTCGTGGATTGATATTGTCTCATATCATTCTCAATCCAGGAACAAATCACATGGACCTCCTATCATTTATATATCTAGGTGATCTAATCACAAATGATAAGAGTGCAATCTCCTTTGTCACATAGTTAATTTGTACAACAACACCGTGATATGTACAAATAGTGACGCTATGGGTCATAATTGTCCAACATAAAACAATTCCCTAATTAATTTTAAACCATCCCAGTTCCATCCTAGCATGTTATAGACCGCTTTATAGGTCTCATACCAGTTCGTATTCATACTTTCTATCAAACCACAAGCACGAAAAGCCTTGTAGCTAAAACATATCGATATAATAGTAAGCTTAGTTAAGTTCCAAAACTCTTTTTGCAACATATAGACTAATCAAGTTTCAGATCATAGATTTTCCATAGGAACCGCAATATTTCCTTAGACAAAGGATTCAGTGCTAGCTAGATTCCAAAACAGTGAGTGGACATTTTTTTTTTACAGTTGTGCTCTTTTACTATGCTTTATTCAAAACAAACTTATTTTTCACTTTTAGGGCGATAGACAATTTTATTATCAGTAATATCTTACTTAGTATGTTTTGAGAAAATAAATATTTTTAAAACATATTATTTATGTTTTTTTTTTCGGGGCATGGGGGAAAAACCCACCCCAGTATGTAACTTGATACAGGTTGGAATTGACGGATAGAGAACATGTGCACATGTAGAGGACTGAGGGGACGACGATACGTAATGCCCCCAGATTCTAGTTCAGGGCTAGGGGACGGCGATACATAAAGCCTCTAGAACCTATTTTCAGGGTCAGGTAGTAGCATGGATCAATAATATCGGCTCTAGTTCTGTGGTTTGAGGGACGATGATACATAACGTCCCAAAGTCATGGATTTGCACTTCTGGCTCCATTTAGGCATATGGGGGGCGATGATACGTAACGCCCCCATACGTCAAGTTTTTCAGAGAACATATCAGCTTTCAGATACCAGATTTTCATATCATGATTTTCAGAAATCAGATTTTAGAAGTAGTTTTCAGAAATCAAAGCTTCAAAAGCAGTTTTCAGAAAGTCAAGTTTTATAAAGAGATTTTAGACGAAGTTTTCAGGAAATAGTTTTCTTATAAATTTATTTCTGGAACTTTGGTTTTAAAACCTAATGTTTTGATACCAGTACTTCAGTTTTGTTTTTCGTCCACTCACTTAGATCGTATAGTGATCTAACCCCCTCCCAATTTCCTTATTTTGCAGGTTTTCTTGGAGGACGAGCTCGGGAGGACGGATAATGATGCAGTCACTAGGGTTTGGAGTCCACCAGTACAAGTCACATAGAGTGTGAGTCAGACAGAGTCAATTAAAAATTTTGCATTAGTCTTGGTCTTTGAGGCGGTCGTTGTAAAAATGTGTATTTGAGTTTTCAGATTTAGATGTAGAGTTTGTATGTAATGATTTTGAGTTTGGGATACGGTCCCACACATAATAAAATGAATTAAAGGAAAGAATATTAATGTCTGTTTAGAGTTAGAAAGTCTAAGGCCTATGGGGTTAGTACGGTATATCCCTTGCCGGTAACATCTCCCAGATCATGGATGTTACATTAGAAAACATAGATTTTCGCAAAGCTTATCTGAGTCTACAATAAGCTCTATAAGTTAGTATATCAAACTGTGATATTAGCGGAATACAAACTCCACGGCCATTCTAGAATGAACTCTTCAAACAAAGAAATCACAATGGATTTCTTATTCGAACAAACCATTTAGGAACGCCATTTTGCATTCCCAGCTAAAATACATAGTTTATTATCAATATTAACCAACAGATCTTAATTTTTCAATTAGTACGAATCGAGACAAGTTTCCTCAGAATCTATAATAGATTGCTGAGTATAATTTTTCTCACTGTCATACTATAAAGGTCAAACCTTTAATAAGCTCATTTTGTTTTTACTGCGCAAACCATTTGCGCATTTTATGAACGATTCACAACGAAAGTTCAATCAAGTTCAAAACATGATAGTAGTGAGCTATGAAATCTTAGATCTATAGTCTAATCTAACTTCTGAAATCGATATCAAATATCGCTCCCACTATAAGTTATAGAATAATTTTATTCGATAAGAAAAAAACAGAATCATTAAGTATCAAATATTTTGTAAATGATTATGACATTCTATTGGACTTATACGGAAGATGTCTTAGTGTCTTTTCATCTTATTAATTACGTAGTTCCATTTGTAGTTTATCACTCTCACAATTAACTTCAATAAGTCAAGTATTTTCTACAATCGTTAACATCTAATGTTACACACCAAGTAATAAAACAACTTTATTACTCAGGATTGTATAAAAGATATTCTATCAAATAGAATACAATATTCTATTAAATTGAATAAATGATAAACTTTTGCTTGTACCTCTGAGGCGCAAGTACTTTCAATTATATAACTATTATACAAAAGAGAGATTTAAATCTCAAACTTTTTAAGATTTGAATTTTCTATCTATACATATCATATACGTAACTGTAGAAATTAATGGAACCTTAATTAAAATGACGAATTAGAGTTACTGGAGCATATCCCCAAGAGTATTGAAAATAATTCGGTAACATTCAATATCAAACGAATCAAATCATTTAGGATTCGATTTTTCCCACTGACCAATTCCATCACGATGGAATCGTAGAAGAATAATATTGAGTAAGAATCATATTCATTGAATAAATTTAGAACTAATTGCCATATATTCATATGCTTGATCATATCAAACATCTTTGAATAATTCAAAGACTCATGATGAATTTTAATGATAGAGTTTTCAAAAATTCAAATCGAATATCTTTGAACCAGTCAAAATATTCTATTCTTGTTTTATCGGAAACATATTAAAAGTTGACAGCTAAGTTAAGAAGTAAAGAAAACTATCAAAGGCAATTTCTAATTCATGAAACTTCATAGATCTAATGTATTAGTTTAATAAATCTGTGGTCCAATGACGATCATTAGTTAAATGAGATTTAATCACTTCCTGAATACAATATTCATTAAATGGATAAGGATATGTGGTGTGATCTCGTATCAGACCATCATTTACCATACAGAATAAGCATATACTTCTTATGTGATAAGATCTTATAAAACACTGTTCTATGTTATTTAGTTAACCCAATATTTTTTCTTAATGTTTATCTCTACATCAATGACACTACTAGTCATTTTAAAATATGTAATAACTATTTATAAAGAACAAGTAACTATCCAATAGTCATAAGTTCTGATATCAAATATCAAAACAATCATTAAACAATATTTTAAATAACTAGACGGGATATCCGATATCCAATACATATAGTTGTCGTATTATGAAAATCGATATTTCATATACACAACTATACGCATCTCCATTCTTTAGCTTTATAATTTGCCTTCAACTATTCACATCAATTGCAAATAATTGATTAGCAAAATGTGTCAGACACATTACCTCTAAAGGTCATTAAAGCCAAGAAGCGTCATTATCTGATAAACAAATACCTAACGGGGTTTTCTTAATGCCATTGAAGAATCTCGAGACATGAATGTCAATTCTTACTACAAAAGAAACTATTCTCTCTAGACTATTATATCATAAAACAGATATCTATTTAGATTATTTATCGTGACTTAGAAATTAAGTCACTAGCCATCTTGATTTTTCAAGAAAATCGGAACAACAGTTCCCGATGGTTTTAACTAATCTAAGAATATCCAAGCCTACTCTAAATCTAGAACCTATTCTAGAAATCTACAACCATAAGGAAAGTCAGAAAACATATACAAATAATATGCATGCAGTGAATTAGAAGTTTTAATTCTATCAACACAATAGAATAAAGGAATCATAAGAAGCAATTTTCATAATATTACAAACTACTTTAGTTATGGAATTTTTTAACCAAGCAGTGCCTCCCACTATTTTACGTAATACCGTAATCCCCAACGAAAAACGGGAATTCAATGATTAAATTGAATTCCTTAGTGAGAGGTATACCCATGAATATATTTCGACTCACAGCTTTGGCACGTTCTTGCCTACGTATATTCATTAAGTAGACAACTCATTGTCAATCACTCACTAGTGACTCCTAGGTTCCGATCCTGGTCGTTTCTTGTTGTGAAAACTTTGGCACGTTCACAAGGAGGCGTACCAAGGTTAAACTTGTCAATGAAAAATTCAAGATACTTGCGTAGTCCTGACAGCTTTGGCACGTTCAAGATTTCAGCTTTCGCTTGAATTTATCTAGTATCACATATACATCCGGTATGGATAAATTTCTATCAACTACACCCTCACTGCTACGGAATTTTCTCGGATGCTGCCATAGAACAGATATCCAAAAACCGTATTGACAAGACGAACCAAGAAATATGCATCCAATACATATTACTTTAAAACCTTATTAATTAGGGATTTTCCGCAAAGATGTTATGCATTTAATTTAATCAAATTAAATAAATACAAGCATGCATAAAGTAAAGACAAAATTTAACATTGAATTTAAAGGTATATTCATATCATATGTTGAGGTTCAGACCTGCTCAGATACCATTTTTGTTGGGGTTTTTGGTAAAATACCCGGGTTACGCAGGGGAATGCGGGAAAATCAAATTTTCCCATTTCCTTAATTTTTCTTAGGTAATTAATATAAACTTATTTATTTTAATCACTAAATACTCAAAAACAGAAACTTTAACCCAAAAATCATAATTTCAGTGAATTACCATACAACCCCAAAACTTTCCATTTTAATCATTTTAGTCCTAGGTTGTTCAAAATAAGCTTAGGTGATTTCCAATCACAACCAAAATGATTTGTACATAAAATATACATTAAAAACAGAATTTTGAAAAAATTTCCAGATTTTTCAGTAATTACAGAAATGCCCTAAAACTTTTCATTTTAATCATTTTAGTCCTAATTTATCAGATACATAATTAGGTGATTCCAAATCACTACCAAAATGATTTATACAAATTACAATTCAAGAAAACAATTTTTCCCAAATTATCGAGAGGTCCCTTAATTTTCCAAGATTTGCAATTTGGTCTTTTTTAATCAAAACATGTCAAGATCAAATCCAATCAATCCCAAATTTAATATACATCATATATTCATCAAATTACAACACATATACGTAGCCGACGGTGCCGACGTGAATCGCCAGGGGTGGCCGATTGGCCGTGCGCCAGACACATATCTCATTCTCTCTCTCTCTCTCGTTTTTCTTCTCTTCCTCTTTTTTTTTTGTAATGATGAACAGTATAGCCTTACATAAAATAATATTCTACCAGAAGTTACAAATTTGCCCCCACTTAGAAGGATATTTTCAGAAATCAGTTATTTTGAAACCATTCTGTTGCGAATTTCAAAACGTAATCATCACAAAAGTTGTTCGTCTCGGGAAAATGAGTCTGATGGTTCAAGAATCAACTCAATCGTAGTTCGTTTGCTATCTTTATAGCTAAAAAAAAGAAAATTTTACGCGTATGATAATAAAATCAGAAATCGCGTAACTGGTTTTCGAAATCACGCGTTTTCTAACGCGATGAACCTTCACTTAAAAATATTCCAATCTATTTTCCAATACCTAGAGCCTTATTTTTGAATATCAATCAGTTCCAAATTTCAAACTCCGTTCCGAAGAAAATATTCGGAATATTACATTCCTCCCATCCTTATAAAAATTTCGTCCTCGAAATTAATTCGGCCTTATACCTGCCGATCTAATTCATAATTCATACACATAAACTCTCTAATCCAGTTCTAGAAATTATCTAGTCATATTCATCATTTGCATTCTTACCCACTAAGGCTAAAGACTAACTATTTTCATATCTATAATCTTTAATTGTTCGCCAATGGTAAACTATACTAACTTGGTCTTTAACCAGTGAACCTGACTAACCAATAACTGCGAGGGTTTATCACACCCTTTCTAACTTCGAGCACCGCTACGGTGCTACATCGAATTCTTAGCCTCAAATGTCTCGAACACATACCTTAGGTTCGTTAATAACCATCTGGCCTTACAAAGGCCTAATACTGCTACTATATAACTACTCCGAATTCTCTAGTCTCAAAGGCTTATAAGGTTTTAACTCAAGGTAACTTCTTCTAATATGAAAACAGCTAGTCTATATACATCAAAATAAGTAATACACAGACTTCAATACACACGGGCTAGGAGCCAAGAAGAAAATCATCTCATATCAAAGGAAACATTCATATTACATACAAAGACCAATCTGGTCATACAAAACAAAAGACATTATTTGACAGATAGATACCCCAAAGTGCAGTCACTGACTCTAGACCACACTATTGACCTTTAAACAACGCTATGATACCATCTTTGTAATATCTCGCTCGAAGCTATGATGCTACCAGCAGGAGATAGGAAAACCCATCTCCATAAGCCTCTATTTCTACTAAAATTTCAGCATGACCTTTGCTAAAAATCATGAAACCTGGATCCAACTCCAGCACCTCGAGGTGTCCTGATATTAAATCCAAAAGCAATCATCTCAACTCATACAAATAGGCTCCGGCCCGACAAATCTCAACTCATATGTAAATAGGCCTCCAGCCTGACATAAAACCAATAACTACAAATAACAACGGGCTCAGCACGATTAAAACTACATATGTGATACAAATAAATAAAACTAAGGTTGTGGGAGCCCAATCACACATCCCAGAACCATACAACTACTCAAGAGCGACTTGACTGCATCGGGGTAATCCGCTGTTTACAATACGTTAAGGGAAATCTTCTATCTCTTTAAGTCCAATATGAACCTGCAAAACTAGCAATAGTCGGGTTGTGAGTGATAAAGCTCAGTAAGTTTTCATGTCTTATGTAATTATATCAAATGACAACAAGAACTTAAATAGATATCAGACATATGTGTAGGCACTGCATTTTTGCATATAAGTCCCGATGATGAGTCTCACATGGAGACACTAACTCTTTAAATTGTGGAAGTCGCGGGAAACGGACGTCGGAAGGGAAGAGTCAGGAATTGACATCTTGTTGGATTTAATTCGCTTGTTTAGCTTCGGGTTCGCTTGTTGGACCTCTTTTTTAAAACACATCATTAGCCCAAACCCCCGTAAGACACACACCAAGCCCACCAAAACAAGCCAAGCTCACGCCCAAACCACTAAGGTACATGCCCAAAGCTTCCAAATTAAACAAAATCACATATTAAACAAATGCTAAAATCAAGACAAATCACCTTCCCCAATTAAATAATACAAATCAAATCCCATCAAACACTTTCCTAATTTAATTAAATCATATCCCTAATCAAAAGAGAAGAAATCAAATCAAATTAAATCAAATCACATCCCTAATTAAATAGATTTTTCCTTATCACATACTAATTAAGAAGATACCCCCCATAATTACAAATCCTTTCCCAATTCACACAAGGTAAACCCCAACCTTTGCCTATAAAAAGAAGCCTAAACCCAACCTTTTCAACCCTGCCTCATTCATCAAACAGCACAAAAAAACCCTATCACGTCCCTCAAGCCACTCGGCAAGCACTCACCAAGCAAAGAGACACAAGCCCCTCATTAGTACCTTCACGCAACTCCTCACAAAATATACCACACACTGCCGACTACAACATCCCTCAACTTCACGCAACTCCTCACACAATATACCACACACTTTCGACCACAAGCAGCCCCTTCAACACTCACGCCACATCCCCTACTTCACGTCACACAACCCTAAACAGCCCTCCCTCGCACCTAAAAATAGCAACAAACACAGCCTTCATACACGCCTAAAAATAGTAACCAATACATCCTTATTCACGCACAAATTTCCACCGAAACAACCACAATCTGCCACCTACACAGCCGAAAATTGCACCCAAATCAGCCCCTAAACTACCCCACAAACTGCACCCAAACTACACCAAAACTGCATCCTTAAACCTGCAAACTGCACCCCTGAAATATCGCAAAACAGCCCCAAAAAACTGCACAACCAGAGCATCAAAACCTGCAACAAAAACAGTCCCAAAAACCGCGTAAAACAGCCTCAAAATAGTCCCCGAATACCTCAAACAGTACCTAAACCCAACGACCAGAAAATACAGCAAAAATAGAGGAAACAGCAGCCCAAAATAGCGAGGCGACGAAGGAAAACAGAAAACCAGTGAACCATAGGAGTTGTGGAGCATCAACCCTTCTGACGGCCATGTAACGCGCTTCCGAGAGACGACTTAACAGGTTAGACCTGAGGGCACCCCTTTTATTTATTATTCTTAATTTTTTATTTATTTTATTACTTTATTTCGCATGAGTATTGTGGATTGGTGCATGATGTGATTTCCGGATGAACGGAATATGTGTTCTCTCTTGTTGTATATCGGATGGAAACTCGGACGTAAATTCCGTAGCCGAATCCAAATGGACGGTATTGCGGTCTGCACTCGGGATACAACTCAACGTACCACTTGAGAGACACACATATTTCATCTCATCCAACCTTGTGTTCGAGCATGATTTAGTCTAGTAGGTTATTTATTTTTAAGCATGATTTAGTCTAGTATGTTATTTATTTTTAAGCATGATTATGTTATTTCTTTATGCATGATTTAGTTATTTGCTTTCGCATTAGGAGTTTAATATACGTTTATGTTTAGGTTGTTATTTATTTTTCGTGTTTGATAATTCAACATGCTCATGAGATTATTGTGTGATATCGTATGTTTGCCGTTATGATGACTTACTTTTAAAGCATGCAAACTTAGCTATATGATTTATTTTCATGAATGCGAACTAGATCTAGGTTATTCTTGAATACATATGCTGCAAAAATTCGGTTAAGTTATTGCACAAATCATTTCATTACAAGTGGCATAAGTAAGGGACCATTTCGAACCCAACGGTTTGAGGTCTTCCCTTGGGAGGGGTGAGTGCGGCCTTAAATCATTTTCCCGGTTAACACTAGGTGGCAACTCCTTTATTCTCTAGTTTAATCCCCCACGGGCTACTCCGTACTCTCGACTAGACCGCGAGCCTAGAACACCATCGTCAAGTTCTGTGTCCTACAATATGTAAATGCACAAACTTATAAATCACATCCTTACCCGATTGCCGTTTACCTATGTTATACTAAGATATTTTACTCAATGTACTGAATGCAACATTGTAGTAAACTTATCTGTTCGATTCCACACTATATTTCACATCTACGGAATTCTGACATCTCTTAACACCAATCTAGAAGCATTCATCCACGTATGTACATACTCTTTTTCCACAATGTAGCTATACTTTATATACTAACAAAATCAGATTTTCTCCTAATCGGAACTAACTTATTATCTACCAAACCACCCAAACCCGTGGCTAAGGCCAACCTAAACCCGTGGTGGTTTAATGAACTTAAACTATGGTTGGTTACTTCATATGGATTACGTAAGCTAAATCATAAGCATTAACTAACTATAAGCTGTAAAAATTTTACTGAAACACTGAGCTGAAGCCTCGGACCTCCATATAATATAAGATACTGACGCTTGATTCCATCCATTGGAATCCTCACAACTGCATTCTAAATGTGGTAAACCCCCAACATTCAACTCTTACATTAATATCACAAACCGACCATGTAGTTCAATATAAAATTTATACAATGTACATACTCATAGCATACTACGATTCTACTCATCAAATAGAACTGGATATCACTGAACTTCCATATCAAAGAAAATATCTTAAGAAGGCCAATCATTCTGAAAATTATTTTCTTGTCTGAAAATAAATCTATTCCTTTGAAACTTTTTCTGGAAATCCTTTTTTGTCTGTAAAACTCTAAGATTCTCTTAAAACTATTTCTCTTGAAAACTTGTTTATAAACCATCATTTTCTATAAAAATGTCTCTGAAAATTCATTTATGAATATCTGTTTCTGAAAAATATGTATCTGAAAGATCTATTCTGAAAAATATCTCTGCAACTAATCTCTGAAAACTGTTTTTGAAAAACTGGTCCCTGTCTCTGAAAACCTGACGTATGGGGCATTACATATCGCCGCCCCCCATACGCCTAACTAGAGCCAGGAATGCAAAACCATGACTTTGGGGCGTTACGTATCGCCGTCCTCCAAAGCATGCCATTAATGTCCCTGAAACTAGTGGTCTTGGGGCATTACATATCATCGTCCCCCAAGACACTGAACTAGAGCTGGGAGTACGAATCTGTGCTACCCTCCAAGTTCTGAATCTAGGATCTAAGGGCATCTGTCATCCCTAGTACTGCACTAGGATCTGGAGGCGTTGAGTATCGTCGTCCCCTAGTCCTCTATATGTGCACATGTCAACCGTCAATTTCATTTTCGTATCAAGTTCCATACTGAGGTGGGTTTTTCACACATGCCTCGAAAATATCACAAACCTCATGATTTTTAAATCAAGTCTTTCTTAAGCATACTTTTTCTTTAAAGCAACTGGAAATAAATTTGTCTAACGTCCTATGTGCGAAAAAATAAGTCTTTACATAAAACAATATAAAAGGAAAAGAAAAATCAACTAGAAATAAAATGTCCTTTCACTATAACTGGGATCCAGGGGCGTTACATATCGCCGTCCCCTTGGTCCTGGATCTGTATCTGTCAATGTGCATTGTGTCTCCCTCTGGGTATGCAAAATGCATAAGCATCAACATATCAATCATATGATCATGTATGTCATGCAATGCAATGCAATGACATTATTCATATACACAACAACAAACTAAACTACACTCTATTACGAGCTGGTGACATCTCACTCATCCAATACATACAAAATGGATCCATACCTCATTTCGACAAACGCATCTATATGAAAAATGCTCGCACGTGTCATTAAACATATTAACAAATTTCATATATTGGTTCCACACTCAGACCAAACTAAACTGAAGTCTGGAAGACTTTGTTAAAACTCTTTGCAAAACTTTTACATCTCGAGTACGAAAGCGTGCTCTACTTGAAGATATGTTTAACTATAAAAAATGTAACAGCAGCTTGTACTAAACTTTTCATGCTGATACTACCTTGCTATTTAGAAACCCGACACTATGCATACTTTACGATAATCTGTTTCTATATGTGCTCTTTACGAAACTCATTGTCTATACCTCTCCAATCTCTCATTTCATGTTTTTTAAAACTACATAACTACTATTACTTATTTTTGGGAGCCTTCAATCTATATACATATCTAAACACATAATCAACCATCGTATCTTGTCTACTACGACGAGTTAATAGTAAGACACTTACCTGGGTCGTTAATACGGACTGTGAGGGTCGTTAATCATGGAAAACTTACTGATAACATAAACTCGCAAACTTTCCGGGAAAATCCAAATTAAATTCGTTTTCAGTTTCATTACTCATAATATATCCAATACTTATATTACATCATTAAACATTTTTTCTATATCAATTCAGTAGCTCAATTTTGCAAATTACGCGTTTCTAGAAAATCCTCTAAAAAGTTTTCAAAAAACGCAGTGGAAGGATCCTAAGCCCTCCTAACCTCTCTGGAATTACTCAAATACTAGCATATCATAATTAACCTATATTTTTAATTACGTTCATCAACGCACAAATACGTGTGAAAACCGATTTCACCGGAAACTCGCTTACTTATCGGATCGATCCAATTCGCTCTGAATTCTCTCGGATTCTACCATAAACATATATTCGATATACTAATACTCAAACAATTCAATTTATATCATTATGCTACTCTACGAAGCTACTGGAATCATCTGAACATTTTACAAAAAATTTAAAATTAATGAATTTTTACCGGAAGTTCTTACAAAATTTCGAGGCCATATACGGACTTCAAATGATCCCATGAACGCACTAGAATCGATGGAATTTCGATTAGAGGTATTGTTCATTCGATGTTACTTTTTAGTGCTGCTTCTTCTCCTCATTTTCCGTGCAACCGAGCATGGATCGGAAAAATCATCACCACCATCTTCTAGTACTCTCCGAGAGCTTCGATTTGGCTGGTGGCTCAGGGCGTGAAATGAAGCGAGGAGCCGGGATCCACAAACCCATTTACGCATCTTTCTCCCTATGTTTCTCACCATTTTGGCTGCCTATTAGGGAATCACCGGTCACAACGTGGCCGGCCTACTCTTGATGAAGTCGGCAGTGCCGACGCGTACCGTTAGGGGTGGCCGGTTGGCCGTACGCCGGCCACACCTCTCTTTCTCTCTCTTCCCCCTCTTTCTCTCATTTTTCTTCTCTTCCTCTTTCTTTTCTTTTTTTTTTGTAATGATGAACAGTAAAGCCTTACATAAATTATCATTCTTTCGAAAATTATAAAATTGTCCCCCACTTAGAAGGGTATTTTCAAAAATGAGCTATTTTGAAGCCCTTCTGATGCGAATTCCAAAAAGTGTTCAACACAAAAATTGTTCGACTCGAAAAAACTAGTCCAATGCTTAAAGAATCAACTCAATCATAGTTTTTTTACTATCTTTATAGCCGAAAAAATGAAACTTTTACGCGTATGATAATAAAATCAGAAATCGTATAACCGGTTCTCGAAATCACGCGTTTCCAAAGCGATGAAACTTCAGTTAAAAATATTCCAATCTATTTTCCAACACCTAGAGCCTTATTTTCGAATATCAATCAGTTCCAAATTTCAAACTCCGTTCTGAAAAAAAAAATTCGGGATATTACAATCAACCTCAAAACCCCTATCAATTGTGGCAGCTTCTGTCCCATCCCTTTTTCATAATATTTCTCGGCCGCCGCCGAAATAAATTTTGTGCTATCATATGACGATGTGGCGGTGGCTTTACCACGAGATCTTTCGGAGGCCATTTTAGGATAGTTGGGTAGGATTTTAAAAATTTGGATCATCCCTCTATATTATGGTGGTTTGTCTGCGTTTTCACCTGATAAGTGCACAAAAGTGTACTTTGAACATCGCTCACTCGACTTAATTATCTTGTATTTAATCTTAATTAGATTTTATTTTGTGCTTTGTTATTAGAAGCAATGGAATATGAAGTTTGGAGTAATTAAACATGTTTCGGGACCATACGGACGCATCGGAAGCACGTGGGAAGATCTGAAACGAAGAAAGCATGAAACCAAAATTTTCCAACTGCCAAGCGTCGCGACGCGCCAACTTTGGGCATCACGACGCACCCCCAAATCCGACACTCATACAAAAGCCAGCAGGTTTGGCGCCGCGGCACCCTGGAAGACACCAAAACTATGATTTAGATGTGTTTTATGCGCACAATGACTCCAAAACTTCCCAACTTCGTCCAAAACCCTAGGAGGGCAGAAAAATAGAGAGAAAAAATGAGAAAACAAAAAGCAAAGAGTCACAAACATAAAATCAAGAGACAAGAACGAAGAACGAAGAACGAATAACTATAACCGACATGACACCTCTTCGATCTGTCAACGCGGTTTCTCTCTTCTACGTGGAGAACTAATCTCCTAGGGAAAGCTAAGGATGAACTCTTGTATTCAACTTTTATATTCATGTTACTGATTATTGGATGAACTTTATCGCTTAATACAATTGATATATTATTATTCTTTTTATCTTTTGATTATATGAATCCAAAAACTATATTTTATCAATTTACATATAGATTCACTAATGTTTTTTCTATGTGTGGTTTGTGAAATCAGTTGTCACTATTTTATAAGTTAATATTCTTTTGCAATATTGCTTGAGTATATTGTCGACGTTAGATAGGTTGTAACGATAACCTTGTGTGTAGCTAATATAGAAAAGATAATTTATCAATTACTTTAGAACTTAATATGTGTAGAATTGAATATCCCCCAATTGTTGGTTTGGGACGTGAAACCTTAACTGCGTAATATAAAGAATGAATAACTAAATATAAGAACTTGGTACAAGAAGGATTCCTAACGCTTTGATGTTCCTCTCTATTGATAAAATCCTGTAACTTTTCGTAATACTTAGTTTAAATTACCAATTCAACATTTTTCTTTAAATAAGTTATTGCTAAACGTTTTTGTTTAAGTGAATTAGTTCCTTGTAACCATCTCTTTTTGGAATCGACACCCTAACTATACTGCGATAGCCGCAAATACTTTTTGGGCATAATCAAAATTTGGCACAGTTTCCGGGGAGACGGTTTACAAGCAAAAAGAGCAGGTTTGCTTGATCAACAACAAAAGCCGTAACTTCGTTCATTTCTTTACTTTTTTATTTTTATTTATTTTATTTCAGTTTTAATTTTAGTTTATCTTTTTATTCTTATTTTAGTCTTTTATTCATGTTTCTCACTTTACTTGTATTTAAATTGCATGCCTAGACATAGAGATAGGTTTGGTAGATTTGTTAGGACTGAAGAAGAAAACTCAGACTCATAGAGCTTGTTTGACAATCTCTTTACCACATCATCCATATCTAGCACACACAACATGCGTGAGTACGAGAGACCACCCATGCGGTCTCTTGAGGAATACCTCCACCCCACTCGCACAGCTACACAATCATGCATAATTTTTCCTCCTAATGCACCACATATAGACTTTAAACCTGGGATGATATAGTATCTCCCAACCTTCCATGGTTTGGAGAACGAGAATCCATATGTGCATATTAGAGAGTTTGAAGAGGTCGTAGCAAATTTCCATGACCGGTTCGAAACCACAGACACAATTAGACTTAAGTTCTTCCCATTTGCCCTTAGCTAAGAGCTGGTTGTATTCTTTGAGACCTAGGTCCATAGGATAATGGGGCGAGATGACACATGCATTTTTCAACAAATACTTCCCACACCATTAGACTAATGCCTTGAAAAGAAAAATATATACCTTCTCCCAAAAAGACAGTGAAACTCTTTATCAAACATGGGAGAGGTATAAAGAGATGTTAGCGAGTTGTCCTCATCATGGATATGAGAGTTGGCGCCTGGTAAGCTATTTTTATGACAGCCTAACCACTAGGGAGTGCCAATATGTGGAGCATCTGAAATGTCCTAGATGAAGCATTAGAGTATTTGAATGACTTAGCTAAGAAATCTCACACATGGACTAGACCTGATGCCATGGATAGTACTGATAGGACACATCCCACCCTTTCTCGTAGAAGCATACACAACTTTAGGGAAGATGATAGCTTTAAGGAACAAGTTGAGCTATTAACTAGATAGATGAGAGCCTTAATAGCCAAAGCTAGCAAGACGATCCATGCAGTAGCCTGTTGGACAAAATGACCCATAGCGTCACTATTTGCACAGATCATTGTGTTGTTGTAGCAAATTAACTATGTGACAAGGAAATTGCAATCTCATCATTTGTGATTAGATCACCATAGATATATATAAATGAAGAGAGGTCCCTATGATTAGTTCCTGGACTGAGAATGATATGAGACAGTATCAGTCCCCGAAGGTTTAATCATTAAATATCCATAGCCGGAGTATTATCGAGACTGGACATCGATAATGCGGAATAGGCTAGTATTGCACTTATGTGCGTTGTGAGGGCACACGTCATAGTTCTCATATATATAAGTATCGGATACTTATGCAAGTGCGATAGGAGGTCGTGTTTCACCGATGGTACGGGAAACAGCTTCGCTCTGGATAGACCCCTCGGAATCCCATTGGTATTATGACTATGTGTCTATGGGAGGCCGAAATCAAGGTAGGTGTGTATAGTCTTAACCTGAGACTTACATCGCTAATACTTGCGATAATCGGTAGACTTTGGTCTTGGTGGTACAGGGCTTTAACCGGTTCTTGCGTACACCACTTCTGGGTTTATCAGAGAGTCGTAGTGTATTGGGTGTGATGTCAAGACGGAAGTATCACTCCAGTCATAGTGGAGATGATGTCACGCAGGATACAGTATTAGTGCTCTTAAGTGCTGGCCGGCCATCGGGATATTATGACAAGGTCATGTATATCCGATTATAGAGACTAGTTGCCAGACATCCGACATGTGCTTCGGACGGGGCAGACACTTATCCAGCCCCAGCCCTAGCACGTGACTATCCGATACTGGGCTGATATACGCAATACTACGGTATACTACGCTTGATACAGATCTATATATTCCTGTAAGAATATTTCTGGAGAATTGGGTAGGCATGGCGCTTTGCTAGAAGCCAACCTCGTCTTGTAAATCGGTATAAAAGTAGTACAGGTACTTACGTGTTCGGATAGTCCGACGACCGTATTTACTACCAACATATCCGGAGATCTCATGGGCCGCTTCCCGAAGATTCACCGATGACGTATAACTCGCACTTAATTAATCTGGGATTAATTAGAAGAGAGAGAAAATTAATCTGGGATTAATCACGGAGATATTTTATCTGGGATAAAAATTAATTAAAGAGAGAACGATTAATTTGGAATTAATCGATAAAATAATATATTTGATATATTATTAGAATTGGATTTCGACGCGGAATTAAAATTGGATTTTAATTCGGGCGAACGAATTAATTTAGAATTAATTCGTTAGCGACGTGAATAGTGATTTCGCTAGGCGTAATCATTTAATTACGACGCAACAGAAAATTCATTAATTTGGAATTAGCGAACCCGAGCCCGAGCGTGTTTGCGAGCGCATTCGTATTTCGAATTCGAGTGCGGCACGCAAGTCATGTCAAGCGTCAAATCGCTAGTCGCATCAAGCGTCAAATCACATGTCACTTTGAGTGATGTGACATTTGAGTGATTGATGTGGTAGTTGAAAGCATTTAATAGCTTTTGCTTTATGCTTTTTGACTTTTGTTTTTTGAAATTGAAAAAATGGTAATTGGTTTATTAATTTTTTGAAAATATAATAAACCAATTACATTTTTTTTTTAATTTAACTCTCTCTCTCCTCTCATTCATGTTTTTTACGTGAAACCCTTTCCCTCTCTTTCTCTCCTGCTTCCTCTCACGGCTTGGAGCCGATTTCTTCCTCAAAATTTCTGGTTTGACCGAATGAAGAAGAGAAGCATGGAAGATGATAAGTGCTAGCACACCATAGGGTTATACAAAGGTGATAGGGAAGTGAGTTTGTGAGCTTGGGATCATCTTTGGAAAGCTTGAAGCTTGGAGCTTCAATGGAGTCTCACATTGGCCGATTCTTGGAGGAACTTTGGAGGCCAAAACTGAGCAGCCCCTTGGCCTAAAAGCTTACTGCCGAGCTTCATGGAGGACGAAAATGGGTTTTTTGTTCTTCGCATCTCAAACCGTTCAATGTGAGTAATGTTTCCGCCTTATTCCTTTGATGTATTCATGCGAATTTTGTGCTTGATTTCATGATCTTGGGACCTATATTAGAACTCAACAATGGTATCTTGAGCTTTGATCAAGCATGAAAAGTTAGGGTTAAAATTGGGTAAACTCGATTTAGGCATGATTTGGTTGAATTGTTTGATGAAGTATGCTTGAATGAGGTTGAATTGAAGTTGTGTATGATCAATTTCATGAAATTGGATTGGATTCAATTTTCCCTAAATTTTGGGCATGACAAATTGGGTAAAATCAATTGAAGCATGATTTGATTAAATTGATTGATTAAGTATGCTTAAATGTTGTTGAATTATGATTGATTGGATCAATTTGAAGAAATTATGTTTGGAACAAATTTCCCCAATTTTTTATGTTGGCATAAAGTGACAAATTTGGGTAAACTTGATTTTGAGCATATTTTGTGAAATTGGATGAATGAGAATGCTTAAAGTATGTTTAATTTAAGATTGATTGGATCAATTTGTTGAAATTGTGTTTGGAACAAATTTCCCCAAATTGCTTATGTTGGCCGAAATTAAAGAACCCTAAATTTATTGGTGATTTTGTTTGTTTGATTGATCATTGGATGACTTAAAACAATTGGGTAATGTTGTTTTGAAGTTCAATTTGATTGAATTTTGATTTGGAACATTTTTCCCAAATTAAAGTGGCTTGGCCGAATTCAATTGAATTTGAAATTCATTGTGTTTTTGATTTTAATTCATTGGATGAATTGAATTGATTTGGGAAATGATGATTGTGGATTCGATTGGATTGAAACCGAATCGGATTGGAAAAATCCCTAATTGCCGAGAACAAAAGCATGTAAATTGGGTTTGATTTTAATAAATTGTGTTGGACACTATTTAATGTTAAAGTGCATGATTAAGTATGCTAATTGATGTTTTAGAAATATTAATTGGGTGGTTAATTGTGTATTACACTTAGGTTAATTAATTATGGAATTTAGAATTTTATAAGTTAATTAATTGGGCTTATTTTTGGAAATTGGGCCTTTAAGGTTGTGATTGGGCTTTTGGGCTTTGTTGTACAAAGTTGAGTTTAGGCAAATTTGGTTGGATCCAATTGGGCCTAAAACCGCATCCATAAAGTCCAATTATGACTAATGGACCTTAATTATTAATTGGGCCTAATGGGCCAAAATTGATTTCTGGGCTTATGGGGTAACTCCCGGATTGGATTTTGGTTGTTCGGTTTGACCCGAGTTGACCAAAAGTCCATGCCTTATAGAAATTAATTAAAAGCCCATTGGACTTTAATTAAATAAACATTAGATGTTAATCGGGCTTTAAGACCCGTTGCGATTAAATTTGGAATTTAAGTCGTAAAGGTTCGTTAATAAAAGTGTAATATTTAATTTGGAATTAAATAGTGAATTAGAATTAAATGCGTATTAAATTGGATTTAATTATGTAGTTTAATTTAATTCAAGAATTCGTACTTTGAGTACTTTAATTTAAATCAAATCGTTGTTTGAACATTGGATGATCACTAATTATCAGATTAATTAATTGGATTAGATTGATTGATAACATGCTTGTGTGAATACATGGTTGCGATGCATGAATAATGTATATCGGATGGATATCAGTCGGGTGGGACAATTTTGGAAATTGTAATAAATTTGATTTATTAATTGG
This sequence comes from Zanthoxylum bungeanum, assembly GCA_019454045.1. NCBI lineage: Eukaryota > Viridiplantae > Streptophyta > Magnoliopsida > Sapindales > Rutaceae > Zanthoxylum > Zanthoxylum bungeanum. Next base: position 181,918 of record SKCR01028298.1, on the reverse strand, counting down.
ACCTGCGTGTCCAGCCTTATCACCTCTATACTCTTTGTATTCTCTTCTCACCTATTCCCATCAATGTAAATGAGGTTTCTTTAGAAGTGTAGTGTAACGGTAGAAGTAAATACATGTGCTAGCTTTGGAGAGAGAAAATGAGAGATTTGATCTAGGATCAATGTAAAGTATCCATCCGCATATCATTATTATTTTATTATTTCATATGCGCTTTATAATGTTTTTAGAATGCATGTTTAAGGGTGTATGATGATGAGACCTTAATAAAGATAATAAATTGGTATCCAATTGCACGCGAAAAACCCTCGCTCAATATCAAGTGTTTTTCCTTCCATTGAGTGATTCTCACTCAAGATCCGAGATTGGCATTGGGTTGTTGGCCAAAGTCAAGCCCTTTGTCCGTCGAAGATGTGTTTGAATCACGAGAGCTTTGTTCCATATCGGTGTCTTGTCCAAGTTGTGGTTTGTTGGCCAAAGTCAAGACCACTTCTTGTCCATCGACATTGATTACGAAGCTTTCCATGGTCAATGGGTCACACTTGACTGGGATCACTAGGTTTGTTGTGCCAAAGCCAAGGCTTAGTTGATTCAGAGGAAAAAGGTTAGGTAATACATTGGATGTATTGGCATATATAAGATATATGTTTAGGATTTGGATATCCGCCTACTGGATCTAGGAATTGGATGGGATCCAATTGATCTTCGAGATCTACCTAGTTAATTATCATACAATTTGTTGGCCAAAGTCAAGATTGTGTGATATTTAATGGGATCCTAGCCCACTAGGAAACACGGTTTCCCGAGTACTCGACAGAGGGTTAGAGGCTCGCCGAAAAATAGTGGGAGGCAAGAATTGAATTTGCAATACTCGTTCAATTACTCGCCATACGCGCTCATTCAAATTATTTCTTCGTTAGATTAAATGTTAGTTGGACTAATATTTAAATTGTTTTTTTTATAAACAGTTGGACTGTATTATATTTGATTATATATAATTGGATTATATTAATCAATATATTTGAATTAATTATTTCAGTTTACAGTTGATTTAATAGTTGGACTATAGTAATCAATGTGTTGAGGTTAATTAATTTAGATTATATTTGATTATATAGTTGGACTATTATAATCATTATAATAAATAGTACCACAAATCGTTGATTATATAGTTGGACTATTAGAATCAAGATATAAAAATGAAAGATTAATGTTTAAGACATAATCCTGGGCGAAAATGTATTTAAACGGTTTTATTTTTCAAATTGGGAATAAATTTCAGGATGGTCCTGGAAAAATAATAACTTATTTTATTTGATAAAATAACGTATTATGCCTAAGCCTGGAGTTAAGCAAATAGTAGAGCATAATCTTTGGAAGATCATGTAATGATAACTTAAGTGCTTAATCCATTATGTTTGTCATAATTATGTTCACAGCAAGTATTAAAATTGGATTTTAGATACTTAGTGTGGTACATAAAATATATATATTGATGTTCAGAATCTATTTTGAACAAGATACTGACTTCAATTGAGATTTATCTGTGAATTGAAAACGGGACGAAAGTCGCTGTTTTAAACCGTAGATATCTGAATTTAGGAACTACCTTCGGGTTAGTACTTAAATTTAGAAACTGTTATAATGTAGCTAGTTTGACTAGAAACATTATCTCTATATCGCGTATAACCTGCTGCGGGTGTACCTTTATATTCTAGAACACTAAAGTGTTTCATTATATAAAGATGATATTGAGATAAACACATTAGATGTGAATAACAGAATTTATATTTTGAATATAAATGATATCTCAAATATATAACATGACAAATAAATAGCTCAAACTGATTTGATCAGTTAAGAAACTTAATTGTGGCATAGTTGTCAGGGACACTAATAAACAAGAATCGTATATCCGCACTTTTGAAGAGCGGGTACTAGGACTGATTTGATTCCATTCAAATAAAGTCTACGAATCTAGTCTATTTGGGCAAAGTGCCTAAAACACTATTTACTTGGTAAAAGTGTAAATGCCACCGATCTGTTAGCCCTACTTCATAGTGAAGCAAGTTGACCCATGTCTAGCTAGGCTAGATATGGATTTGAATATTTCGTGACCTGTACGGATGTGGCATCGCGTATGGTTATGTGTTTCTTTTGAAACACAAATCGGAAACTTTTAAGAGTTTCGACACGAAATAGACAAATAGATCGGCTAAAGTATTAAACCGTCATGGTAAGACTGTAATGGAAAATACTTAAGCAATAAGTTTCTAGTTTTTATGAAAGAGTATAGTATTCTTTCAAATAAGGACTCCTCCCGAATACGTCAGTTTGACGGTGTGTCCGAACGGATTAACCGAATTTTGTTAGACATAATAAGGTTAATCACGAGTCGCTCTGAGCTACCATTTCCTTCAATGGATAAGCTTTAAACAGTGTAAGAACTTATTTTGAATAAGGTTCCATAATAATCTGTTTGACAGATATCATATTAGATATGAACAGGAAAGAAACCGGGTTTCTCATTCCTGATAATTTGGGTATGCTAGGCATATGTTTGGATGATACCAAACTAAAACCCAAATAGGATAAGTGCCAAATGTAGGTTATCCTAGGGATACCATAAGTATTGTACTTATACATCTCACAAGAGAACAATTAGATTGTTACTCACCATACGGTTTTTCCTGAAAGGAATACCGATATGCAGTGGTAAGTGGGAGGATAGTATAACTCGATGGAAATCGGATTAATACTGTTCAAGGCACTGAATCTTAATGGAACATGAATAGTTCATCCAGGATGAGACTATTACCATTAATCTTCGAATACACAAGAACGCGTAGGTCGGATAGAGTCAGAAAACAACCTGGGGTATGGGTTTCTGATCGCACCTTATAAAGATGTCTATCTTATTCAGGAATACTAACTGACTACGTATGAGGAAGTGATACAAGGTATCAACTCCCTAATTATGGCAAAGTGTCATGTAATCCGAAATGGATTCCATGTATATCAACCAGTTTGGATACTAGTTGATGTACCACAAGGCATTGTGCCTATTGGTACTATATGTCTTCTAGGAAGACATACATGGATGACAATATACCAACGTATAAAGCTAGGCTTTAACGGAAAGGTATCGTTATCAACATTGTGTTGATTACGATTCAACTTTTTACCTGTTGCCACGGTAAATCCATTTGGATAATGCAGATTATTCGATCCATGATTGGATTGAAGCAGCATTAGGTTCTTGGAATTATCATTTTGATATAATCATAATGATGTATGATTTAATTCAAAACGAAAATAATTCTAGTTATATATAAGAAGGTTAGTGGGAGCGCTGCTAGTGCTGTCCTATAAAAAATAAAAATAATGTAATCTCATTTCTTGGAAATGATATTCCATAAAATAAATATCGGCGAAAGCTTGGCTTTCGCAATACTCTCCTAGAAACCGTACATTGAAATATGTACGAGACCTGGTGTATCATACGCTTTGAGCATATGGATTCACAAACAGGCCAATCCTAGTGATAGTCACTGGATTGATGTTAAGAACATCCGTTAGTATCTTAGAGAACTAAGGATGCTGTCTTAGTCTATGGAGAAGAGAACTTGAAGTGACTGGGGTCACTGTAGCAAGTTCCTATAACCGATAAAGACGATTAAAGTCGCAAACGGTACTATATAGTTTGAATAACGGTACAGTGAGCTGGAAATCTTCCAAGTAAGATACTGTTACCGAATAACAACAAATGCGGGTTGTTGCTGCAGCTGAAGCAGCAATAGAAGTCATTTGGGTCGATACAAATCTAATTAGATTAGATATAGTTCTGTTAGCAGCCGAGCTAGGCGTCAGCACAGGCTAAAGAATTAATGGTCTCATCAACGATCCAGATACATACTTAGATACTCATCTGATTCATTCAGATCATATATCGTGGCAATGTGATGAACGAATAATCGCATCAAGATGATAATCATGCAAATCCGCTGACGAATGCATTTCTTAGCAGTTTGAGCCAACCGTACATAGTTCGGGTGTAGGACACTTGAGTGACTGGCTATGTGCCAAGTGGGAGATTGTTGGACAAAATGACCCATAGCGTCACTATTTGCACAGATCATTGTGTTGTTGTAGTGCAAATTAACTATGTGACAAGGAAATTGCAACTCATCATTTGTGATTAGATCACCATAGATATATAAATGAAGAGAGGTCCCTATGATTAGTTCCTCCTGGACTGAGAATGATATGAGACAGTATCAGTCCCCGAAGGTTTAATCATTAAATATCCATAGCCGGAGTATTATCGAGACTGGACATCGATAATGCGGAATAGGATAGTATTGCACTTGTGTGCGTTGTGAGGGCACAACGGCATAGTTCTCATATATAAGTATCGGATACTTATGCAAGTGCGATAGGAGGTCGTGTTTCACCGATGGTACGGGAAACAGCTTCGCTCTGGATAGACCCCTCGGAATCCCATTGGTATTATGACTATGTGTCTATGGGAGGCCGAAATCAAGGTAGGTGTGTATAGTCTTAACCTGAGACTTACATCGCTAATACTTGTGATAATCAGTAGACTTTGGTCTTGGTGGTACAGGGCTTTAATCGGTTCTGCGTACACCACTTCTGGGTTTATTAGAGAGTCATAGTTATTGGGTGTGATGTCAAGACGGAAGTATCACTCCAGTCATAGTGGAGATGATGTCACGGAGGATACGGTATTAGTGCTCTTAAGTGCTGGCCGGCCATCGGGATATTATGACAAGGTCATGTATATCCGATTATAAGACTAGTTACCAGACATCCGACATGTGCTTCGGACGGGGCAGACACTTTCCAGCCCCAGCCCTAGCACGTGACTATCCGATACTAGGCTGATATACGCAATACTACGGTATACTACACTTGATACAGATCTATATATTCCTGTAAGAATATTTCTGGAGAATTGGGTAGGCATGGCGCTTTGCTTGAAGCCAACCTTGTCTTGTAAATCGGTATAAACGTAGTACGAGGTACTTACGTGTTTGGATAGTCCGACGACCGTATTTACTGCCAACATATCCGGAGATCTCATGGGTCGCTTCCCGAAGATTCACCGATGACGTATAACTCGCACTTAATTAATCTGGGATTAATTAGAAGAGAGAGAAAATTAATCTGGGATTAATCACGGAGATATTTTATCTGGGATAAAATTAATTAAAGAGAGAGAACGATTAATTTGGAATTAATCGATAAAATAATATATTTGATATATTATTAGAAATTGGATTTCGACGCGGAATTAAAATTGGATTTTAATTCGGGCGAACGAATTAATTTAGAATTAATTCGTTAGCGACGTGAATAGTGATTTCGCTAGGCGTAATAATTTAATTACGACGCAACGGAAAATTCGTTAATTTGGAATTAGCGAACCCGAGCCCGAGCGTGTTTGTGAGCGCATTCGTATTTCGAATTCGAGTGCGGCACGCAAGTCACGTCAAGCGTCAAATCGCTAGTCGCATCAAGCGTCAAATCACATGTCACTTTGAGTGATGTGACATTTGAGTGATTGATGTGGTAGTTGAAAGCATTTAATAGCTTTTGCTTTATGCTTTTTGACTTTTTTTTTGAATTGAAAAAATGGTAATTGGTTTATTAATTTTTTGAAAATATAAATAAACCAAATACTTTTTTTTTAATTTAACTCTCTCTCTCCTCTCATTCACGTTTTTTACGTGAAACCCTTTCCCCTTTTCTCCATTCTCTCATGCTCCTCTCACGGCTTGGAGCCGATTTCTTCCTCAAAATTTATGGTTTGACCGAATGAAGAAGAGAAGCATGGAAGATGATAAGTGCTAGCACACCATAGGGTTATACAAAGGTGATAGGGAAGTGAGTTTGTGAGCTTGGGATCATCTTTGGAAAGCTTGAAGCTTGGAGCTTCAATGGAGTCTCACATTGGCCGATTCTTGGAGGAACTTTGGAGGCCAAAACCGAGCAGCCCCTTGGCTCAAAAGCTTACTACCGAGCTTCATGGAGGACGAAAATGGGTTTTTTGTTCTTCGCATCTCAAACCGTTCAATGTGAGTAATGTTTCCGCCTTATTCCTTTGATGTATTCATGCGAATTTTGTGCTTGATTTCATGATCTTGGGACCTATATTAGAACTCAACATTGCCCACTTAGAACCTCAAGAGGTATGTTTTGTGTGCAAGGGGACTGATCATTTGGGACAAGAGTGCCCTGTAAATGGTACTATGAAGGGAGCATATGAGGACCAATGCAATGCATTAAGAATGTACAGAAAACCTTATACACCTTAGTCAGACACTTATAACCCTGGTTGGAGGAACTATCCTAACCTTAGTTGGAAACAAGAGTCTCATCAGCCGAGTCAGATATCGCAACCTAGAGGTTATAGTGCTCCCCAATACCACACACCTACCATTCCTAGGAATTCCTTAGAGTATATTATACAAGCATTTGTGGAGGCCCATAGCAAAACTAATCATAGGTTTGAGTCACTAATGACCCAAATGGCTAAGGACAATAAGGAGATTAAGAGCCAAGTCTCCAAATTAACTAATGCCTTAAGTGTGAAAGAACCAAGTAACCCACGAGGAGAACACATTGCACAGGCTGAACAAGAGGGAGCCAATGTAAAAGGTGTTAATGCCATAGTCACTAGGAGTTGAAATGAGGTATGGATGTAAGACACTTCCAACAATGAAGGTTCCACTAAGGATAGTATTGACAATACTCCTCAGGAAGAACAAATGACACATATCCCAATTAAAGTACCCTTTCCTCAAGCCCTTAGGCCCACTACCAGAGCTGCAGACCCAAATGGTTGTTAGGTTTCGAAGGTGTCCCAAGATCATTTAAGAAATGAAATAAATGTGAATACATAATGAAGTATGGCGGAAACAAACTTACATTGAACGGATTTTGGAGGTGTTGATCATAAAAACTTTTGCCTATGAAAGTCTCCAAGCTTTCCTCTTTGAAGTTGAATCCAAGCTCCAAGCTTTGATGTTGATTCCAAGCTCAAGGGATTAGTTTCCCTAACACCTTGATATGATTCCTTTGGTGTGCTAGCACTTAGAAAAATTGCCACAATTTTTCTTCTTCTTCTTCTTGAATTCGGCCAAGCCAAATTTTAGAGAGAAAATGGAGCAATTGCCGTGAGGGAGAGAGAGAGTGTAAGATGAAGATTTTTGTTGACCTGTTATTATGTTTTTCAAAAAAAAAATTCAAGATATACCAAAATCAATATCTTGTGATATGACATATGGGCTCCACTTGAATTCAAAATCCGAGTGGGCCCGCAAACACTCCCGAGCTCGAGTTCATTAATTCTGAATTAACGAATTTTCCATTGCGACGTAATTAAATCAAATTTAATTAAATAATTATGCCTAGCAAAATTACTATTCATGTCTCTCGCAACTTAATTCTAAATTAACTCGTTCACCCGAATTAAAATCTAATTTTAATTCCGTTATGAAATCTAATTTCATTTAATATATCGAATATATTATTTTATCGATTAATTCCAAAATAATCATTCTCTCTCTTCAAATAGTATTTTATCCTAGATAAAATCTCTCTGTAATTAATCCTAGATTAATTATGTTCGAATCATACATCATCGGTAAATCTTCGGGAAGCGACCCATGAGATCCCTGGATATGTTGGCAGTAAATTCGATCGTCGAACTATCTGATTATGTACGTACCTAGTACTACGTTTTTACCGATTTACGAGACATGGTTGGCTTCTAGCAAAGCACCGTGCCTACCAAATTCTCCAAAAATATTCTTAAAGGAATATATAATCTATGTCAAGCGTAGTATAAGTGGTATTACGTATTGTGATCTAGTATCAAATGTCACATGCAAGGCCTGGGACTGGAATAGTGTCTGCCCCGTACGAAGCATATATCGGATCACAAGAAACTAGTCTCTTTAATAGGATAATCATGACCTTGTCATATTATCCCGATGGTTGCAACCATTTAGAGTACCAGTTATGTATCCCTGCGTGATCATCATCTCCATATGACTTAAGTGATACTTCCGTCTTGATATCACACCCAATACACTACGATTCTCAATAAACCCAGAAGAGGTGTTCACAGAACCTGTTAAAGTCCTGGACGACCAAAACCAAAGCATATTGATTTTCGCAAGTACTAGCGATGCAAGTCTCAGGTTAAGACTAAATACACTTACCCTTATGCGGATTCCCATAGACACATAGTCATACTACCAATGGGATTCCGTGGGGTCTATCCAGTGCGAAGCTGTTTCCGTACCATCGGTAGACACAAGCTCCTATCACACTTGCATAAGTATCCAATACTTAAATATATGAGAACTATGCCGTTACGCTTCCATAACACGCACAAGTGCAATACTAGTATATTCTGCATTATCGATTTCCGTTCTCGATAATACTACGACTAGGGATATTTAATGATTAAACCGTTATGGATTGATACTGTCTAATATCTTATAATCCGGAAATAATCATAAGGACTTTTATCATTTATATATTAAAGTAATCAAATTCCAAAATGATAAAATGCAATTTCATTGTCACATAGTTAATTTGTACAAAAACCACAATGTCTTTTACAAATAGTGACGCTATGGGTCATAATTGTCCAACAATCTCCCACTTGGCCTATAGCCAGTCACTCAAGCATCTAACACCTGAACTATGTACATGTCGCTCAAAATTTTGCTGAGGAATAGCTTTCGTCAGCGGATCTGTAATGTTGTCCTCTGATGCGACCTTCTCGATCTTCACATCACCACGATGTATGATCTCACGAATTAGATGGAAACATCGAAGAACATGCTTGGATCGTTGATGAGACCGCGGTTCCTTAGCCTGCGCTATAGCACCGTTATTGTCACAATATAATGGAACAGGCTCACCTACTAGCGGAATTACTCCTAATCCAATTAGGAATTTAGGGATCCAAACTGCCTTTTTTGATGCTTCAGCTGCAGCAATATACTCCGCTTCTGTTGTTGAATCGGCAACAGTCTCTTGCTTGGAAGATTTCCAGCTTACTGCTCTGTTATTAAAATAAAAAATGTACCCGGATTACGACTTACAGTCATCTTTATCGGTTTGGAAACTTGGTCGGTAAACCCAGTTACCTCAAGTTCTCCATCTCCATAGATTAAGAAAGCATCCTTAGTTCGTCTAAGATACTTAAGGATATTCCTAACCACCATCCAGTGACCTTCACCTGGATCGGCCTGATAGCGACTACACAAGCTCAAAGTATACGAGTCATCAGGTCGCGTACATATCATGGCATACATGATCGATCTGACTGCCGAGGCGAACGGTATCCGACTCATCTTGAATTTTGGGCCACATGTCCTTAGATAGAGTGACGCCATGTGACACTGGCAATAGTCCCCTCTTGGACTGATCTATGTTGAATCTCTTCAATACTTTTCCAATGTATGTGCTCTGGGAGAGTCCAAGCAGATTTCTAGATCTATCCCGGTAGATATTTATTCCTAGAATGAAGGTTGCTTCTCCCAGATCCTTCATAGAGAATTTTAATGAAAGCCAAGCTTTCACCGACGTTAACATAGGAATGTCATTGCCAATAAGCAATACATCATCAACGTAAAGGACAATGAATGTCAGTGTACTCCCACTAACCTTCTTATATACACAAGGATCATCCTCGTTTTGAATGAAATCATATTCTTTTATGATCTCATCAAAACATTGGTTCCAAGAACTCGATGCTTGCCTCAATCCATAAATGGATCGATTTAACTTACAAACCTTGTTTGCAAGTCTTGGTACGACAAAACCGTCAGCCTGTTGCATATAAACATCCTCCAAAAGGTTTCCGTTAAGGAAAGAGATTTTGACGTTCATCTGCCATATCTCGTAATCGAAATATGCAACAATAGCAAGAATTATCCTAATGGATTTAATCATGGCAACGGGTGAAAAGGTTTCGTCGTAATCGAAACCATGTCATTGACGATACCCTTTCGCTACAAGCCTAGCTTTGTACGTTTGTACGTTGCCATCCATGTCAGTCTTCTTCTTGAAGACCCATTTGCATCATATAGGCTTTACGCCTTCTGGTGCATCAACCAGTGTCTAAACTTGGTTTGTGTACATGGAATCCATTTCGGAATTCATGGCATCTTGCCATAAACCGGAGTCGATTCCTTGTATCGCTTCCTCATACGTAGCTGGCTCGTCTTCCTCAATAAGATTAATATCCACATGAGGTGAGATCAGAAACCCATACCTCTCAGGTTATTTTATGACTCTCTCCGACCTACGTGGTTCTTGTGTATTCAAAGATTGTGGTACAGTCTCATCCTTGATGGACTGTTCATGTTCCGTTAAGGATTCTGTGCCAGGAACAGTATCACTCCGATTTTTATCGAGTTATACTTTCCTCCCACTTATCACTGCATTTAGGAATTCCTTCTCAAGGAAAACCGCATGTAAAGCAACAAATACTTTGTTCCCTTGTGGGTGATAGAAGTAATATCCTTTGGTTTCCCTAAGATATCCTACAAATAGGCATTTATCCGATTTGGGTTCTAGTTTGGTACATTCCAAACATTTGACGTATGCCCAGCAACCCCAAATATTCAGGAATGAGAAACCCGGTTTCGTTCCTGTCCATATTTCATACGGAGTCTGTTGAACAGACTTTGACGAAACCTTATTCAAAATAAGTATTGCATTGTTCAATGCATATCCCCAGAAGGAAATAAGTAGCTCTGTGCGACTCATCATAGACCTTACCATGTCTAACAAATATCAGTTTCTCCATTCGGACACACCGTTTAATTGCGGTGTTCCAGGAGGAGTCCACTGTGAAAGAATACCATATTCTTTCAAGTAATCAAGAAACTCATTGCTTAAGTATTTGCCATCACGGTCCGACCGTAATGTCTTAATACTTTTGCCGATCTATTCTCTACTTCGTGTCGAAACTCTTTGAATTTCTGAAAGGTTTCTAACTTATGTCTCATAAGATACACATAACCATAACACGATGCATCATCCATAAAGGTTACGAATTATTCATATCCACCTCTAGCCTGGCTAGATATGGGCCCACATATGTCACTATGAACGAGGGCTAACAGTTCGGTGGCACGTGCACCTTTACCGCTAAAAGGTGATTTAGGCATCTTGCCTAATAAACAAGATTCGCAGACGTCATATGAATTTGGATCAAATCTGTCCAAGTACCCACTTTTCGAAAGTGTGGATATACGTGTCTTGTTTATGTGTCCCAGACGACAATGCCATATGTAAGTTTCATCTTTGTTACTTACTTTAAGCCTTTTATTTGTTACATTATATGTTTGAGATTGATTTATATTAAAAATATAAAGACCATTATTTACATCAGCAGTGCAAATTTCCATATCATTTTTATACATAAAACACCCAGTTTTTCTAAATACAAAAGTATACCCACATTGGGCTAACATAGATACAGAAATAATATTCCTAGTCAAACTAGGTACATAATAACAGTCTGAAAGTTTAAGTACATGCCCCGAGGGCAGTTCCAAAAAAAAGTGCCAACGGCAAAAACAGCGACTCGTGTCCCATTTCCAACGCGGAGGTCAATCTCTCCTGAGGCCAGTCTCCTACTAATCTGCAGCTCCTGCACATCAGTACATATATGAGTACCACAACCAGAATCAAAAATCCAATTTTTAAGACTATTAGTAGACTTGTTTATTTCTATAACAAACATACATGAAGCCGGTGCCTTGCCCGCCTTGATTTCCTTCATGTGTGCCTTGTACTTGCGGCAGTCACGCTTCCAGTGACTCCGCTTGCCGCACTGGAGACATATATCTTGGGATTTGTCCTTACCCATCCCAGAAGGTTTTGATGATTTGGCTTTGCCTTTCTTCTTATTCTTCTTCTTCTTCTTCTTTCACCTGCAGTCGCCTTGAGCCAAGCCCTCGGAGTCTGAGATGTTGAAACAAAGTGCGCCTCGCGCTTTTTGCCCTTTAGGAGCTCTTTTTGTACTTCGTGAAGTGTGGACATCAACTCTCCAAGAGTTTGGTCTTGGTTCAACATATTATAGTTCATGATGAACCCACTCCAAGTGTCGGGAGAGACTGTACGATCAAATCTACTGAAGTCTCAACCTCGAAGACAATGCCCATTTGTCCCAGCTGCTCAATGTCAGTAATCATCTGTGACACATGGTGCTCAACAGACGTACCCTCTGACATGCGGGCGTGGAAGAGCTTCTTCTGCAACGCATATCTTTGTGATCTATGATTAGATCGGTGAAGATCATGCAACTTCACCATCATCTCATAGGGATCCAATCACTTATTCTGAAGACAGAATTGCGGAGTCATAGCAGCAAGCATTACCGATTGAGCAGTCGAGTTGTCATCACTATGAGTCTTCCAAAGCTCTAGCTCAAGCAACTGATCAGTCGGGGCTTAGGCCCAATAGGTCTCTGTATAGTGTAGAGCAACTTCTCGGATCCCAGGACAATCCTGAGATTCATATCCCAGTCTTGAAAGTTTGTGCCATTAAAGACATTATCGCCATGATAATATCTCTAATGTTTAACCTTCCTGTCATCTTAATTGCAATAGTCAAACTATTAAATTAACGATGTATTGGGTACAGTCTAACTGTTACAAGAAAAATAATAAAATATTAGTCCAACTAATAAATATAATTGACGAAAAAATTTGAAAGCGCGTAAAGCTAAGTATTTGAACGAAATTGCAAATTCAATACTAGCCTCCTATTATTTTTCGGGGAGCCTCTAATCCTCTGTTGAGTACTCAGAAAACCTAGTTTCCTAGTGGGCTAGGATCCCGTTAAATAACACACAACATTGACTTTGGCCAACAAGCTATATCATATTTAACTAGGTAGATCTCTAAGATCAATTGGATCTCATCCAATTCTTAGATCTGGTAGGTGGACCTCCAAGTATGAAACATATACAAAATATATTCCAATATATCCAATATATTTTCCTAACATTTTTCCTCTGAATCAACTAAGCTTTGGCTTTGGCACAACAAGCTTAATGATTCCTGTTAAGCGGAACCCATTGACTTTGGAAAGCTTCGTAATCGATGTTGATGGACAAAAATTGATCTTGACTTTGGCCAACAAATCACAACTTGGACAAGACATACGATATGGAACAAAACCTTCATGATTTAAACACATCCGCGATGGACAATGGTCTTGACTTTGGCCAATAAACCAGTGCCAATCTTGGATCTTGAGAATGAATCACTCAATGGAAGGAAAACGCTTAATATTTATTGAGGGTTTTTCGCGTAAATTGGCAACCAATTTATTATCTTTGTTAGGTCTCATCATACACCCTTAATCATGCATTCTAAAAGCATAATAAGGCGTGGTAAATAAATTAATAATGACATGCGGATGGATATGTCACAGATTGTTCCTAGAACAAATCACTTAATTTCCTCTCCCCGGCTAGCACAATTCTAACTTCTACCCAATTACATAATACAATTAAGGAAACCTCATTAACATTGAGGGGAATTAGGTGAGAAGAGAATTACAAAGAATCGAGAGATAAGGATGGACACGCAGGTCCAATTTAATAAATTCTAAATTTACAATAATTTCCAAAATTGCCATTTCCCTTCTAATATCCATCCGATATACATTATTCATACAACACATCCATGTATTCACACAAAGCATGTTATTCAATCAATCTAATCCAATTAATTAATCTTTGAATAAAGTGATCATCCAATGTTCAAACAACGATTTGATTTGCGCGAGTCCAACTCGTTTAAGAATAAGTACTCGAAGTACGAATTCTTGAATTATATCGAACTACAATTTAAATCTAATTTAATTCGTATTCAATACTAATTCTATATTTAATTCCAAATTAAATAATTACACTTTTAAATGCGCCTTTACGACTTAGATTCCAAATCTAATCTAAATGGGTCTCAATGCCCAATTAACATCCAATGTCATTTAATTAAAATCCAATGGGCTTTCAATTAATTTCTTAAGGAATGGACTTTGGTCAATATGGGTCAAACCCAAATACCAAAGCCCAATTAAGGAATCACCCTATTTGCCAAGAAACCAATTTCGGCCCATTAGGCCCAATTAAACATAAAAGGCCCATTTGTTATATTCGGACTTAATGGAATGGTTTAGGCCCAATTTGGATCCAATCCAATTGTCCTAAACCAACTTGGCCCAACCAAGCCCATTAGGCCCAAATACAACATTTAAGCCCAATTCTAAATTAAGCCCAATTAATTAAATTCTAATTTTCCAAATTTCAAAATTTAATTATTAAATTGTATTGCATTAATTAATTATCTAAATTAACATTTCCAAAACATCAATTTAATTAATTAATCATGCATATTTATTATCAATACATGTCCAACATTATTGTTACAAAATCATCTTATTTCCAGGCTTAAATGGTCACGGCATTTTTAGGGATTTATATCTGATTCCGATTTCAATCCGATTGAATCTCAAATCAATATATCCATGTCTTTAAACTCATCCAATGATCAAAAAACAAAAAATACCATGGCTTTAGGGCAACATATACATTGGGCCAACACATCCAATGTGGGGAAAATTAATCCAATTAATTTTTCATCAATTTGATCATGCATAACTCTAAGTTTTCAATATACAAGCATACCCAAACAAACAATTTGATTAAAACATGCTGAAATCAAAAATACCCAAATTTTAGTAGATAAACCCTAATCAAATTTCATGCTCAAATAGGCTCCATGATACCATTGTTAGGTTTCAAAGGTGTCCCAAGATCATTTAAGCAATGAAATAAATGTGAATACATAAAGAAGTATGGCGGAAACACACTTACAATGAACGGATTTTGGAGGTGTTGATCACAAAAATTTTTGCCTATGAAAGTCTCCAAGTTTTCCTCTTTGAAGTTGAATCCAAGCTCCAAGCTTTGATGTTGATTCCAAGCTCAAGGGATTAGTTTCCCTAACACCTTGATATGATTCCTTTGGTGTGCTAACACTTAGAAAAATTGCCACAATTTTTCTTCTTCTTCTTCTTGAATTCGGCCAAGCCAAATTTTAGAGAGAAAATGGAGCAATTGCCGTGAGGGAGAGAGAGTGTGTAAGATGAAGATTTTTGTTGACTTGTTATTATGTCTTTCAAAAAACAAAATCAATATTTGGTATATGTTAAAAATCTCACCAACTTTGAGTTTAAAACAAGTCATCACCAACCCACCAAATTCCATCACCAAAAAGGTAAGTCAAATGACAAGTGATGTGACTTGTGATGTGACATGTGGGCCCCACTTGAATTCAAAATCCCAGTGGGCCCGCAAATACTCCCGGGCTCGGGTTCGTTAATTCCGAATTAACGAATTTTCCGTTGCGACGTAATTAAAATAAAATTTAATTAAATAATTATGCCTAGCAAAATTACTATTCATGTCGCTCGCGAATTAATTCTTAATTAACTCCTTCGCCCGAATTAAAATCTAATTTTAATTCCGTTATGAAATCTAATTTCATTTAATATATCGAATATATTATTTTATCGATTAATTCTAAATTAATCGTTCTCTCTCTTCAAATAGTATTTTCTCCTAGATAAAATCTCTCCGTAATTAATCTTAGATTAATTATGTTCGAATCATAAGTCATCGGTGAATCTTCGGGAAGCGACCCATGAGATCCATGGATATGTTGGCAGTAAATCTGGTCATCGGACTATCCTAACACGTACATACATAGTACTACGTTTTTACCTATTTACGAGACATGGTTGGCTTCTAGCAAAGCACCGTGCCTACCCAATTCTCCATAAATATTCTTGAAGGAATATATAATCTATGTCAAGCGTAGTATACGTAGTATTGTGTATTGTGATCTAGTATCAGATGTCACATGCAAGGCCTGGGATTGGAATAGTGTCTGCCCCGTACGAAGCATATATCAGATCACAAGCAACTAGTCTCTTTAATCGGATAATCATGACCTTGTCATATTATCCCGATGGTTGCAACCATTTAGAGTACGAGTTCTGTATCTCTGTGTGATCATCATCTCCAAATGACTGAAGTGATACTTCCGTCTTGACATCACACCCAATACACTACGATTCTCAATAAACCCATAATAGGCGTACACAGAACCTGTTAAAGTCCTGGACGACCAAAATCAAAGCGTATTGATTGTCGCAAGTACTAGTGATGCAAGTATCAGGTTAAGACCAAATACACCTACCCTGATGCGGATTCCCATAGACACATAGTCATACTACCAATGGGATTCTGCGGGGTCTATCCAGAGCGAAGCTGTTTCCGTACCATCGGTAAACACAACCTCATATCACACTTGCATAAGTATCCAATACTTAAATATATGAGAACTATGCCGTTACGCTTCCATAACACGCACAAGTGCAATACTAGTCTATTCCGCATTATCGATGTCCAGTCTCGATAATACTATGACTAGGGATATTTAAAGATTAAACCGTTATTGATTGATATTGTCTTATATCTTATAATCCGGAACTAATCATAAGGACTTTTATCATTTATATATTAAAGTAATCAAATTACAATATGATAAAATACAATTTCATTCTCACATAGTTAATTTGTACAAAAACCACAATGTCTTTTACAAATAGTGACGCTATGGGTCATAATTGTCAAACAACGGTGAGATCCTAAAGCATCTTAAGGAAGTAAAGATTAACTTTCTATTATTACATGTGATAAAACAAGTTCCCACTTATGCGAAGGTTTTGAAGGATCTATGCACCATGAAGAGGAAGCATCACGTTAAGAAAACTACATTCATGACAGAACAAAAAAGTGCAATGATTGAGCAAAAGGCCCTACCAAAATATAAAGATTCGGGCTGCCCCACCATTTCATGCCATATTGGTACATATGAGTTTGGTCAGGCAAGACTAGACTTAGGCACGAGTGTTAATCTTATTTCCTATTCCATCTATATATAGTTGGGTCTTGGAGAGATTAAGCCTACATCAGTAGCTTTGCAGCTAGTTGATCGCTTTGTCAGAACTCCACGGGGGGTAGTTGAGGATGTCTTACTTTAAAAAGAAAAATTATACTACCCAGTTGATTTTCTGATTCTAGATACCTAGTCTATGGTTAAAACCGTATCTAAAATTCCTCTCATCTTGGGTAGACCTTTCCTTGCCACAACCAATGCCCTTATTAACTGTAGGAATGGTCTCATGAAATTGTCATTCGGGAATATGACATTGGAAGTGAATATTTTTCACGTCGGGAAACAACCACAAGATGACGATGAATGTCACCATACATACCTGATAGACGCAATTATGCTGGAAATAGCCCCCATTCAACATGATTCTAACCCTCATGATCATCTTCTTCTTAATTCAAACATCTTAGATACTATTGACACAACTGAACCTCCTGATATCTCTGCTAGTTGTTCTGCTTTGTAAAAACATGGAACAAGAGTGTGGCAGCCACAGTTTGAAGCTTTGCTAGGGGAAATGGAAAAATTGAAGCCTTCTGCAGTTGAAAACAGTTGAACTAAAGCCATTACTAAAAGCACTTCGGTATGCGTTTCTTGGATCGGGAGATACCTTTCATGTTATTATTTCATCGGAGCTGAGTACACCGCAAAGTGAGAAATTACTTGACATGTTAAGTGAACATAAATTGACACTTGGCTGGACCATATGAGACATTAAAGGTATCAGCTTCTTGATTTGCTCCCACAATATTCACCTATATGAGGGAGCTATTCCTCGTAGAGACCCTCAACGTAGACTTAACCCTAATATGAAAGAAGTAGTGAGAAATGAAGTTATAAAGTTACTAGATGCAAGTATTTTATATCCAATTACTGATAGTAAATGGGTTAGTCCTACGCAGGTTGTCCCCAAAAAGTCGGGTGTTACTGTTGTGCAAAACGAGGCAGGAGAACTAGTTCCTACTAAGGTAGTAAAAGGCTGGCGCATGTGCATAGACTATAGGAAGTTGAATGCTGCCACTCGAAAAGACTATTTCCTGCTACCCTTCATTGACCAGATTCTTGAGCGGGTAGCAGGTCACCCATTATACTACTTAGGATACTACCAAATTGAGATCTCCTTAGAAGATCAAGAAAAAACCACACTCACCTGCCGTTTGGTACTTATGTTTTTCGATGCATGCCATTTGGTCTATGCAATGCCTCTGCCACCTTTCAGAGATGAATGTTGAGCATTTTTAGTAATATGATTGAGAAGTGTATGATGGCATTTATGGATAACTTAACAGTGTTTGGTGATTCCTTTGATGCATGTTTACTTAATCTGGAAGCAATGTTAAGTCGATGTCAAGAAAAAAGACTCGTCTTGAATTGGGAAAAGTGTCATTTCAAGGTACCTTCGGGAATTGTTCTAGTTCATATCGTTTCTTCCAAGGGCATTGAAGTTGACAAATCAAAAATCGAGTTGATATCCAAGCTGTCGATACCCAAAACTGTGAAAGATGTTTGATCTTTTCTTGGGCATGCTGGTTTCTATAGGAGGTTTATACAGAATTTTTCCTCGATATCTAGACCACTATGTAACCTCATTGTTAAAGACTCTTCCTTTGAATGGACAGAAGAATGCGAAGATGCCTTCAAGACGTTAGTCACTAAACTCACCTCTGCCCCAATTATGCAACCACATGACTGGAATTTACCATTTGAGATTATGTGTGCTGCTAGTGACTACGCAGTTGGGGAAGTGTTAGGACAAAAAAGAGAAGGGAAACCTTTTATCGTATATTATGCTAGCAGAACTCTAAATAATGATCAAATGAACTATTCCACAACGGAAAAAGAACTGCTAGTTGTGGTCTTTCCTTTGGACAAATTCTGTGCATACCTGATTGGTTCTCCCATCATTGTTTTTACTGATCATGCATCCCTTAAGTACCTTTTTCGAAGAAGGATGCTATGACAATATTGGTTAGGTGGATCCTATTGCTACAGCAATTCGATCTAACCATCAAAGATAAAAATGGTATTGAAAACGTGGTGGCAGATCACTTATCTCGCTTGGAGTTTAACGACTCTGCTGATGGCCCATCTATTTGTGATGATTTCCCTAATGAACATTTTTTTGCGGTCACACGAGCACCATGGTATGCGCACATTTGACCGGCGTAATCACACACGTATAACGCAAGCGCGTATCGTTCAAGTAGTATAAAAAGTATCGATCCCACGAGGATTTAAAACCTTTTTGTTATTAATTTATGGGGCCAACTGATTACCAGTATCTAACAGGTTGTTTGATTGATTGATTTGAAATGACGATGATTCTAAATTTAAAACAAGTAAATAAAATTGCTTAAAAGTAGGTTGAGAGAAAATCCAAATTTATTAAAAACTATCCAGGGTTGTGATTAATTCCAATATTATTTAGAAGATGAAGTGGTTATCTTAAAGTTGGGTAATATATTGATTTATTAACCTGGAACACTAATTTATGTAAAAACCTCTTCTGATAGTCAATTTCAAATACCTAGTATAATCCAATTGAACCATATGTCTATGTCAACTAAATTACCTAGATTCATTAAGATTAAGTTCCAATTATGGCTACCCCCGCCCGACAGGTATATTCCTATCCTGTAAGGAAATCTATTAAAGGGTTATCTATCCTCAAGGAAGATCGTGGGTTATTAAGTCTAAGGTCTAAACTTAAAATCCCTATGTCTAGTTCATTTTAAGTTTACCTAATCAATTTTATTAATGGCCAGTTAATAAAAAGCATTAAGATTAAGACTCAATAAATAAATCTTTAAATTACCCAACCTATAATCTAACCCCTTATAAACCGGTTATATTGAAATTCATCACAACCCTAGATAACTGGCTTAGTTACGACACATATTTACAGGTAGTAAAAACTTAAATAAAATAAAAGACATAAAGTAAAATACTAAAAATTAAATACTGAAAAGTAAATGCTGAAAGTAAATTGCTGAAAAGTAAATTGCTGAAAAGTAAATAAAGTAAAATTACAATAAAAGAAAATGCTGAGGTAAAATGATCCACTTTTATTACTTCTATTTTAGATATCTCCCTTAATATAATATATTAACTTTGCATGATAATTACCAACCAGCCATATAGGCGGTATCCAGATTAAGTCAAATTAATAATTAATTACCAACCGACCAATCAGGCGGTATCCAGTTTAGTCAGGTTAAAACCAATTTAAATAATTACCAACCGACCAATATGGCGGTATCCTCGTTAAGTCTGGTTTTAACTAGTTTATATATTATAATTAAGGGAGATTAATCTAAATATTAGTAATAAAAGTTTTACCTTTTACCCCAGCAAAGGGGAGTTACCTCCACATTACTGAAAAGTAAAAACTGAAAATTAAATAAAGAAAAGTATTGTGCGTAAAAGTAAATTGCGGAAAGTAAAAACTGAAAAGTAAAGAAAAGAAAGTGCGAAAACGGAAATTAATTACTGAAAGCTATAAATAAACAAACAAGATACAATCTTCTTAGTATTCTTAAGGAATTCCTTAGAAGAAAGTATGAATTTTACAAATGAAATGGCTTGGTATTTATAGGCAAAATTTTGCCTCCATCAAATCATCCACCAAATCAATTATTAATTGCTCCACTAATTGCTCCACCAAATCCATTATTAATTGCTCCACTAATCTCTTATCATGTTTGGTGATGATTTGATAATTTTTATTATTTATTTATTATTTATTTTTTGCTTTGAAAATGATTGAAAGTGACTTTAATAATTACACACTACACACACTTCTGGATGGTTCATCAATTTCGGGCATGAAATCTTCCGACTTCGAAATTATTTTGTCTTTCAAAGTTGTAGATCATTGAGTCTTCTTTAATCTGGAACTTGAATCAGCTCAATCCGATATCTGAGTAAGACGTTATGCCCAAAATACGACAGATGCACAAAACTGGAATTTCCAAAACTGCACTTCGTCAAAACGCCCTTTCAAGTTTCCAATCTCCAAAATTAAAATATCAAGTCCAATAATTGCCCTTATTTGACCCTTATTTCGTCCTAAATGATTTCATTAAGTCCCAATATTATTTTATCTACAAAATAAACTAAAACACATCAAAACGTTCATCAAACCCGAGAAACTAAACAAAATATTAAGTAAAAGGGGCGGTAAATATTGATATATTTTCCGGTCATCACACCCCCAAACCTAACATTTTGCTAGTTCTCGAGCAAAATAATAAAATAAATAAAAATTAAACTAAGCCATTTTCGTAGGGATCACGGTTGCATTTAGCATATGCAACAAGCCTTTAAACCCCTAGGTGTCCCTAGTGGACGAGTTGTAGTCTCGTGAGGGTTACAGCAACGATACCCACAAACTTTTTACAGAAGTAAAAAGATGATAAAACTAATGCACACAAAAGCAAAAAGACAAGCGAAAAGAGAATAAAGATGTTAGTGACTAATCAGGTGGTGAAACTTCGACTCCAAGTTACTAGTTGTTTTGTTTCTTTCTAAATTACTAATAAGTAAACTCTCCGATTATTTTTACCATTCTCCATATACACAGCCAACAAAATATTAAACAACTCATTTTTTGCCCACAACAGTCATAAGTGTAGTTGATAAGAGAGTAATATTTTTGTCCTAAAGTTCTATCAGATTTCACATCTTTTTGCAGCAATGGAATAATTTTTCTGATTTTTCTGATTTTTTCTTTGATTTTTTTTTATATTTTTTTTATATACAATATTTTTCCATCTATATAGCGAGTGTTGGGTCGGTGGCTCCCAAACCAGTTGGCTTTAGGGCACCAGGTGTTAAGACACCCCTACCGACTTAATTACCCAGACTTCAGATATATATATTTTTTTTGCAGCATCTTTGATCCATTTAACGAGCTTTGGGCCAGTGACTCCCAAACCAGTTGGCTTTAGGGCACTAGGTGTTAAGACACCCTTACAGACTTAATAACTCGGATCTCAGACGTTTTTTTTTTTTTTTTTTTTTTTACTCCATTGCTTTTTTTTAGATGTTTTCTCCAATTAAACTAGAGCACTGAATATTACAAACTTTTCAATTTTAGCTCATGTCCGTATGTTACTATATATGTTGATAATACCTGTCAACTGAGCATATGAAGATCCATTTTAGTCCGTTTTAAGGAGAATTCACAAATTAAATAATTCAAAATGAAATAAACAAAAATTAACTTGTTTCGAAATAGGTTTGAGATACGTCTCAGGAGTGGAAACTCCTTACTCAGCTATCTCTTACCAATTTCACCTTTTAGTCAAATTAAAAACACAAAAAAAAACACAATATTTTTTGTAATTTTTGAAAATTTTTCAATTTTTTTGTATTTTTCGAAAATTTTTGACTAAAAATAAAAATAACACACAAACTAAAAACAAGTACTGATCAACTAATTCCCTCCCCCAAACCTAAATGAGACATTGTCCCCAATGTCTTAAACAGTAGAAGAAGAGTTTAGAAGATAATACATGGTTAGCTGAAATTCTACAAGAAATTAAAGGTTAAGATCCAGATTAATTCACGCCTCTTACCACGATCGTCAACCAATTTATCTTTGAAAGGATAGGGTCAACTTGTGGTTCATAGGCTATGAGTTGGTCTATTAGATCCGGAGTAGTTCTGGCAGTGAAGAGGAGTTCTTTCAAAGGTTTTGACACGAACCCATTTCTCCGAGCATCATCAAGAAACACACAAAGAAAATCATAAAATCCATCAACATTAAACAGTCCAAGTGGTTTCTGGTGTATGTTCAGGTTCGCCCAGATAGTACAATAAAAATTTCCTCCAATGTGCCCAAGCCACCTGGCAAAGCAATAAAAGCATCAGCACGGTTAATCATTTCTACCAATCGTTCAGACATACCTGGCACGATCAGTTCCTCTCCGTTTGATGATCCAATAAGATTTGCCTCTGCCAAGGGTTTTGGGATGATTCCCAAAACATGACTGCCTCCTTCCTGTACAGCCTTTGAAACGATCCCCATTAGTCCAAGATTGCCTCCGCCATATATTAAGTGCATATTCCTTGCAGCTAAGACTCGACCCAATTCCTGTGCTGCTTCTATGTATTGTGGCTTAGTACCAACACTACTACCGCAAAACACACAGATATTTTCAACTCGTCTTCTGAAGTGGCTTCCATTTTTATGTATTTCTTTCTCAACTCTGGATGCCTTCAAAAGTGCAATGACGCGCTGAATTTATAGTTACCTGAAAAGGGTGAGTAAAAATAGCACAAGTATCTTCCAGAGGACGATTAGTAGCGAATAATATCGTGATAGTGAAAAAGGTCTGGATCCTGTCGGAGAAAATAAAAGAAAACAACAAAACAAAATCACAATTATAAAAAAGACAAAGAGATATAATATTTACAAGAAAAGTAACGGCTTGATTGACGTCTATGCGTCAGGGACAAGCTTCCCATCCAATTTTCTTATAAATTGGCAAACAGGGTCTTTTTGAGTCAGATTCCCGAGACTTAACAGTTGTCTTTCTTTTTGGAATTGTGTATCAATTTGGCGAATGGCAATGTGAACATATCCACTGGGATGCGTCTCAAGAGTTGAAGATATTTCATCTAAAGACTCCTTACTCAAGCCATCCCTAATGAAATTAATTTTGTCTTCGCGATTATCAGACACCATTCCTAAAGAACGACAACGAGTGTTGCAATTAAATCGTGCACATTTAAAACAAACACCCATTTGCTTAGCTCTTCGTTTCTTTGCATAGGTGCTTCTTCCAAAACCAGGCAGATGTGAAATAAAAGAGTCAGAAGACTCACCTGCCAATCGGACTCGTGCTTCAATTACCCAACGAATATCATTAGGAATACCATGATTGTCAGTAACCTCATCCGTTCCAAGCGAGCTTTGTAAACTTTCATCAGATTTTTGAGGGAGAGAAGGAAATTGCTTGTGAAGATTTGCGAGAGCATCTTCCATTTTGAAATGACTAATCCGGCAAAAATTAAACACACAAAAAAATAAAACACACACAAATCATAATATATACACAAATTGCATGGGTTGCCTCCCTGCTAGCGCTAAGTTTAAAGTCGTCAGCCAGACTTGGCTTCTCGAACGTTAAGCTGGATCTGAAAGTGTAACACTTTCTTTTTGTCGCTCAAATGATTCTCCCCAGTAGTGCTTGACACGCTTGTTTTTAACCTTGAAAGTTTTGTTAGCATCAGGATCATGTATCTCAACGACTCTATTTGGTAAAACTTTGGTGATCACAAATGGACCTGACCACCGTGATTTTGGCTTCCATAGGAAGAATTTCACCCTTGATTTGTTTAACAGTACCTTCTTTCTGCCCTGGTTCCAGTTGTATGCGCACTAACTTCTCATCATGTCTCTTCTTGCCATTTTCTTTGTACAATTTGGCATCCTCAAAAGGCTGATTATGAAATTCCTCCAATTCGTTGAGTTGGTGGAACTTTTTCTCTTCTGTTGCTTGTAGTGCAAGAATTGGCTCCTTCAGTACAAAAGACGCTTTATCTTTAGGCTCCACAGGCAATTGACATGTTTTAAGTTTGTCAGTAGAACTTTGCATTGCATTGGAGTTCTGAATGGTACTGTGTATCACATCGAGTCTGAAACATTCCTCCTTCTTTTCATCATCTGGGAAATTCATGGCCTTGAAAACATTGAATGTTACTTCTTGGTCCTGTACCCTCATGGTTAATTCTCCTTTTTGTACATCAATAATTGTTCGACCTGTAGCCAAGAATGGTCTCCCAAGGATGATTGGCACGTCTGCGTCTTCCTCCATATCCAGGACAATAAAATCTGCTGGGAAAATGAATTTGTCAACCTTGACCAGCACATCCTCAACTACACCTCTTGGAAATACGAGCGTTCTATCAGCAAGTTGTAGTGAGACTGAAGTTGGCATTGTTTCTCCAATCTGTAATTTCCTGAAAATAGAGAAAGGCATCAAGTTAACACTCGCACCTAAATCACACAAAGCCTTACCAAAGTTATGTTCTCATATGAAGCAAGGAACAGTGAAACTGCCAGGATCTTTCAACTTCGGGGGAAGTTTCCTCTAAATGATGGCACTGCATTCTTCTGTTAATGCTATTGTCTCGTAATCTCCCAATCTCCGTTTTCGTGAAAGAATATCTTTCATGAATTTGGCATAGGTGGGCATTTGTTCCAACGCTTCTGCAAATGGAATGTTGATATGCAGCTTTTTGAAGATCTCCAGGAACCGAGAAAACTTCTTGTCTAATTTGTTCTTCTGAAGATGTTGAGGAAAAGGTGGAGGTGGAGTGATCTGTTCTTTTTCCTTTGCTTCTTTTTCCTCTATCTGTTGATTTGTTTCTTTTGGAACTTCCTCAACAGTTGTTTTGGCTCCAACATCTTTGTTAATTTCAGTACCGACCGCTTTTTAACATGATGGCATGACATTGCTCCTTCCCCATGTTTCTTGGATTTGGCTCTGTGTTGCTAGGAAGGGTACCTGGCGGTCTGTAACTCTGAGCATTTGTCAGTTGTCCCATTTGATTCTCCAGTGCTTTAATAGAAGCAGATTGACTTTGAATTAATGCTGCTTGGGATTGAAACATAGCATCATATCTTGCTGCGTGAGAGTCGTGTTTTGCTTCTATCTTTTTCAAGTGGGTCAACACTTCTGTTATTCCTGGTTCATTTGCTTGCTCCTGGCTTTTGTTCTGTTGCTGGAATTCAGGTGGATAGTTTGTTTGTTGGCCTGAATTGTTGCTCCATGAAAAATTGGGATGATTCCTCCACCCTGGGTTGTAGGTGTTGGAATATGGATTGTTCTCTTGTCTGTTGAAATTGCTGACATAATTCACCGTCTTCTTCAAGTTGGTTTGACTCTGGTGCTCCTCCATATAGTGAACTTGTGGATCCAGTGATGTTCACAACTTGCGTGCTAAGTGTTTCTAGACATTTGCATATCTGATCCAGCCTGGTATTCACTGCTGTGTTTGCTCCAACTTCATAAATTCCTGCAATTCTTTGGATCATGCTCCTTTCTGTTGGCCACAAGGAATTGTTGTTGGCCATTTCTTCGATTAGGTCCCAGGCTTGATCTTCTCCTTTTGCCATCAAGGCTCCTCCAGCAGCAGCATCGATTGTGGTTCTCATTATTCCAGAAAGTCCATTGTAGAAGGTCTGAACTTGTAGCCACTTTGGAATCTCATGGTGAGGACATTTCCGGAGTAAATCTTTGTACCTTTCCCAAGCTTCGCAGAGGGATTCTGAATCTTGTTGTACAAAGGATGTGATGTCATTCCTCAATTTTCCGGTTCTGGCTGGTGGAAAGTACTTTGCAAGAAATTTGGTGGCTAAAGTGTTCCAAGTTGTGATAGAACCTGCTGGTAGTGAATGTAGCCAAGCTTTAGCTCTGTCCTTCAGGGAATATGGACAAACTCGCAGTCTCATTGCTTCTTCTGATGCTCTGTTGTAGTTAAAAGTGCCGCAAACTTCCAGGAAGTTTGATGTGGGAATTAGGATCTTCAGTTGCATTCCCCCCGAACTGAACTGACTGCTGAATCATCTGAATGCATGTTTTGATGTCACACGCATTTGCTGGTAAGGAGGAAGTACAATACAGGAAATGAGTCTGTCAACCACCGGAATGGTTCTGTCTCGAATGGGAATTGGTGGTGCAACGTTCAAAGGTTCAGGTTCCATGTTGACTAAAGCTTCTTGGCCTTCTCGCCTTTCCCTTCTCAATTGTCTGATGGTTCTTTCAATTTCTGGGTCAAGCGGTCGGAGTTCAAAGCTTCTGGTTCGTCTCATGAAGTTTCTGAGAACCTGAAACACAAGAAAACAAAAACAATAAGTAAAAAGAAATTAGATACAAGTAACGTATCTAACCCCTAAACTAATAGTAAAAGATAAATAAGTCCCCGGCAACGGCGCCAAAAACTTGACCGGCGTAATCACACACGTATAACGCAAGCACACGTATCGTTCAAGTAGTATAAAAAGTATCGATCCCACGAGACTTAAAACCTTTTTGTTATTATTTATGGGGCCAACTGATTACCAGTATCTAACAGGTTGTTTGATTGATTGATTTGAAATAACGATGATTCTAAATTTAAAACAAGTAAATAAAATTGCTTAAAAGTAGGTTGAGAAAAATCCAAATTTATAAAAACTATCCAGGGTTGTGATTAATTCCAATATTATTTAGAAGATGAAGTGGTTATCTTAAAGTTGGGTAATATATTGATTTATTAACCTGGAACACTAATTTATGTAAAAGCCTCTTCTGATGGTCAATTTCAAATACCTAGTATAATCCAATTGAACCATATGTCTATTTCAACCAAATTACCTAGATTCATTAAGATTAAGTTCCAATTATGGCTACCCCCGCCCGACAGGTATATTCCTATCCTGTAAGGAAATCTATTAAAAGGTTATCTATCCTCAAGGAAGATCGTGGGTTATTAAGTCTAAGGTCTTAAACTTAAAATCCCTATGTCTAGTTCATTTTAAGTTTACCTAATCAATTTTATTAATGGCCAGTTAATAAAAAGCATTAAGATTAAGACTCAATAAATAAATCTTTAAATTACCCAACCATATAATCTAACCCCTTATAAACCGGTTATATTGAAATTCATCACAACCCTAGATAACTGGCTTAGTTACGACACATATTTACAGGTAGTAAAACTTAAATAAAATAAAAGACATAAAGTAAAATACTAAAAATTAAATACTGAAAAGTAAATGCTGAAAGTAAATTGCTGAAAAGTAAATTGCTGAAAAGTAATAAAGTAATTACAATAAAAGAAAATGCTGAGGTAAGAAGATCCACTTTTATTACTTCTATTTTAGATATCTCCCTTAATATAATATATTAACTTTGCATGATAATTACCAACCAGCCATATAGGCGGTATCCAGATTAAGTCAAATTAATAATTAATTACCAACCGACCAATCAGGCGGATCCAGTTTAGTCAGGTTAAAAACCATTTAAATAATTACCAACCGACCAATATGGCGGTATCCTCTCGTTAAGTCGGTTTTAACTAGTTTATATATTATAATTAAGGGAGATTAATCTAAATATTAGTAATAAAAGTTTTACCTTTTACCCCAGCAAGGGGAGTTACCTCCTCATTACTGAAAAGTAAAAACTGAAAATTAAATAAAGAAAAGTATTGTGCGTAAAAGTAAATTGCGGAAAGTAAAAACTGAAAAGTAAAGAAAGAAAGTGCGAAAACGAAATTAATTACTGAAAGCTATAAATAAACAAACAAGATACAATCTTCTTAGTATTCTAAGGAATTCCTTAGAAGAAAGTATGAATTTTACAAATGAAATGGCTTGGTATTTATAGGCAAAATTTTGCCTCTATCAAATCATCCACCAAATCAATTATTAATTGCTCCACTAATTGCTCCACTAATCTCTTATCATGTTTGGTGATGATTTGATAATTTTTATTATTTATTTATTATATTATTTTTTGCTTTGAAAATGATTGAAAGTGACTTTAATAATTACACACTACACACTTCTGGATGGTTCATCAATTTCGGGCATGAAATCTTCCGACTTCGAAATTATTTTGTCTTTCAAAGTTGTAGATCATTGAGTCTTCTTCAATCTGGAACTTGAATCAGCTCAATCCGATATCTGAGTAAAGAGTTATGCCCAAAATACGACAGATGCACAAAACTGGAATTTCCAAAACTGCACTTCGTCAAAACGCCCTTCCAAGTTTCCAATCTCCAAAATTAAAATATCAAGTCCAATAATTGCCCTTATTTGACCCATATTTCGTCCTAAATGATTTCATTAAGTCCCAATATTATTTTATCTACAAAATAAACTAAAACACATCAAAACGTTCATCAAACCGGAGAAACTAAACAAAATATTAAGTAAAAGGGGCGGTAAATATTGATATATTTTCCGGTCATCAACATTGTCAACTATTTAGTTTTCAGTGAGTGTCCATCCAATTGGAGTGCACAAGACAAGCGTAAATTCCTGGTCGAGGTACGTAATTCTTATTGGGATTATCCATATTTTTTTAAATACTGCCTTGACCAGATATTGCGCCACTGCATTCCTGAAGATAAAGTTTTAAGCATACTGACCTTTTGTTATTCCCATGCTTGTGGAGGCCATTTTTCGATAAAGAAAACCGCTGCAAAAATCCTGCAGTGTGGTTTTTATTGGCCACTATATTTAAGGATACAAATGGGTTATGTCGTTCCTGTGAAAGGTGTACAAAATCAGGTGCACTATCCCATCATCATACGATACCTCTTAACCCTATTCTTATCATTGAACTATTTGATTGTTTGGGTATTGATTTTATGGGACATTTTCCACCTTTTTTTGGATACCTTTACATTCTTCTTGCAGTAGATTATGTGTCTAAAATGTTTGAAGCATTGGCATACCGAGCAAATGACAACACTACTGTGGTTAAATTCTTAAAGGAATATGTATTGTCATGCTTTGGTACCCCACATGTCATTATTAGTGATGAAGGGACACATTTTTGTAATCGATCATTTGAGGCCTTAATGCGCAGGTACGATGTGGTATATAAGGTTTCGATAGCTTATCACCCATAGACAAATGGGTAGGCAGAGTTAACAAATAGGGAGATAAAACAAATATTGGGGAAAACGGTAAGCCCCGACCGTAAGGAATGGTCTTTACGACTTCTTGATGCACTTTGGGCATACCGCAGTGCTTATAAATCCCCAATTGGGATGTCTCCTTACCGGCTTGTATTTGGAAAGGCTTTTCATTTACCTGTTG
Organism: Zanthoxylum bungeanum; assembly: GCA_019454045.1. Classification (NCBI taxonomy): domain Eukaryota; kingdom Viridiplantae; phylum Streptophyta; class Magnoliopsida; order Sapindales; family Rutaceae; genus Zanthoxylum; species Zanthoxylum bungeanum. The sequence continues at coordinate 152,008 of SKCR01028298.1, read as the reverse complement.
AGTTAGAACATAGAGCCTATTGGGCCATTAAAACTCTTAAATTTGAAATGAATGCTGCAGATAAACAAATGAAGATATAATTGACAGAACTTGAAGAATTACGGCATGATACTTATGACAACTCCCGCCTCAACAAAGCAAATATGAAAGCTGCCAATGACAAGCAGATAATGAGGAAGAATTTTGAGCCTAACCAAAAGGTCTATCTCTATGATTCTCGTCTCCATCTTCACCCAGGCAAGTTACGATCCCGATGGACCAGACCTTTCATTGTGAAGCAAGCTTTCCCCCATGGAGCTATCGAAGTGGAAGATACCAAGGATGGCATAGTGTTCAAGGTTAATGAACAGCGGCTAAAACCATTCCTGGACAATCAGATTCCTGCAGTAGAGGATTCCCCTCTTGCTGACCCTACCTATGCGGCTTGACCTTCTTTTTCCCATTGTTGTACATTATTTATTTATGTTTTTATTTTTTATCTACCTATTTTTAATTTTTCTTTTTCTTTTTTTCTTCCTTTTTGTTTCGTTTTTTATTTCTTTTGTAGGATACCACAATATTTCATCCAGGTTCAGGAACTCTCTAGTAAGGTGAACTTCTTCCTTGTCTTTTGTCTTTCTTGTTGTTACATTGAGAACAATGTTTCATTTAGGTTGGGTGGTGTTATCATGTGTTTTACGTGGATGTGTAAGTGTTATTGATGTTGAGTTTATTATTAAAAAAAATGTGTTTTGCTTTTAGTCCTTAATAGTAAAGCATAGTCCAATGATGATATTGTTCATTTTATGGTGAAATCTTAGAAACGATAAATTCTTTATTGTACTTTCATCTTATTCTTTGAGTAATTGATCTAGGTTAGACTCGTAAGCACTCAACCTATAGGTTTTTAGCAGTGACAGCTGAAGTAGTTGGCAAAGTGACTAGTTGAAGAAATTTCATGTCGATGAATGACCATTTGCTTAGATATCTATCCTTATTTATTAATGTTATGATGTGTGGTCTGGTAAAAATAAAAAGAAAATGTCTCTAAAGAAAGAAATTAAACCACCGATAACTGATAAACTTGAAGCTACCCCTGGGTGAGTATTAGGACCACCATGAGGAGAAATACTACCTGAAAGGGTAGGTGTATTGAAAAAAAGAAAAATTTGAAAAATAAAAGAAACAAAAATAGACAAGGAAATGAAAAAAAATCATACCATACTGAGCACATAAAAGGTAATTACAGAGCATAATTACGATATCTAAGTTGCTTTGACCTATCAGATCCCAATTTTAAAACAAAATTATTGAGTTGACTTACCTAGGAACCAAGCTGTAAATGAACCTTTACACACACACTGTGAGTATGGCTTAGATGACTTATTCAAAGACTTGGATTTGAGTTGCATTGAGTACTTTGAAAGTTCTCTCATTTTATTACTAGGTATTCTTTGAGGATAATAATGTGTGTAACTATTGGGACTAATTTATTTTATTTTTTTGTATGTTTATATGTTTTGAATGACGTTTTTGGGTGTCGTCACTGTAAGCCCTCACGAGACTATAACTCATCCACTAGGGACACCTAGGGGTTTAAAGGCTTGTTGCATACGCTAAATGCAATCGTGATCCCTACGAAAGTGGCTTAGATAGTTTTATTTACTTAAGTCTTATTTTATTTTGCGCTTGAATTGCTAGGGACTAGAAATAAGGTGGTTGGGGTTGTGATAAGTGCATGAAAGTGTACTTTGAACATCGCTAACTCGGCTTAATTATCTTGTATTTAATCTTAATTAGAGTTTATTTTGTGCTTTGTTATTAGGAGCAATGGAATATGAATTTTGGAGTAATTACACATGTTTGAGACCATACAGACGCATCGAAAGCACGCGGGAAGAGCTGAAACGAAGAAAGCATGAAACCAGAATTTTCCCCTGCCACGTGTCACGACGCGCCAACTTTGGGCATCGCGACGCGCCCTATTTTACTTTCACACCACATAAGAAATAACAAAAAAAGATGAAGGAATAGTATGATTCAGACTTGAATGGGTTCATGCATTTTTTATTCAATTGGATTGTTATGAATTATTAATCTAAGACACTAAATTATCTACAAGCCTCTTTCGATAGTCAGGTAGAAATATTTTGATTAAGCTAATTAACTATATGTCTGTTAGTTTCTAAGGTGGTCCCAAGATCAATATAAGCAATGAAAAGAATGAATACCCATAAGAAGTGTGGCGGAATCATACTTACAAAGAACGGCTTTTGGATGCGAATATCAAAAAAAATTTCCTCCTTGCTTGATGTATTCGGCGAAGGCTAGTTTTGTTGAAGAAGATGAACAAGCTCCAAGCTTCGAAGCTCTAAGTTCGGTTTGCCTATCACCTTGTATTGATCCTTTTAGTGTGCTAGCAAGATTTGAAAGAAAAACAATTCTTCTTTCAATTGAAGAGGCTCACGGTTTTGTAACAACAAAGGGAGAGAGAGAGTTTCTTTTGTTTTTGGTATTTGTTTTTCCAAAAAACATAATAAAATCAATTACCAAAAATTTGCTATATGCTTTCAAAAAGTCAACCAAAATTTTGGCTCCAAAATAGCATTAAATGTCCACACCGACCAACATCATGAATAGTGAATGCATGTCACTCACCAAAAATGTGACTTGACATCTATCACTAAAGTGACTAGTGATGTGACTCGCGATGTGACTTGTGGCCGCACTTGATTCAAAATCGGAGTGGCGTCGCAAACACATTTCGGGATCGGGTTTGTTAATTCCGAATTAACGAATTTTTCTGTTGCGACGTAATTAAATCAAATTTAATTAAATAATTATGCCTAGCAAAATTACTATCCACGTCGCTAGCGAATTAATTCTCAATTAACTCGTTAGCCCGAATTAAAATCTAATTTTAATTTCGCGTTGAAATCTAATTTCGTATAATATATCGAATATATTATTTTATCGATTAATTCCAAATTAATCGTTCTCTCTCTTCAAATAGTACTTTATCCCAGATAAAGTCTCTCCGCTATTAATCCCAGATTAATAAAGTTCGAATCATACGTCATCAGTGAATCTTCGGGAAGCGACCCAAGAGATCCCTGGATATGTTGGCAGTAAATCTGATCGTCGGACTATCCGAACACGTACGTTCCTTGTACTACGTTCTTACCGATTTACGAGACAAGGTTGGCTTCTAGAAAAGCGACATGCCTACCCAATTCTCCATAAATATTCTTAATGGAATATATAATCTATGTCTGGCGTAGTATACGTAGTATTGCGTATTGCGATCCATTATCAGATGTCACATGCAAGGCCTGGGGCTGGAATAGTGTCTGCCCCGTACGAAGCATATATCGGATCGCCAGCAACTAGTCTCTTTATTATCGGATAATCATGACCTAGTCATATTATCCTGATGGTTGCAACCCTTTAGAGAACTAGTTCTGTATCCTTGCGTGACCATCATCTCCATATGACTGAAGTGATACTTCTATCTTGACATCACACCCAATACACTACGATTCTCAATAAACCCATAAGAGGCGTACACATAACCTGTTAAAGTCCTGGACGACCAAAACCAAAGCGTATTGATTTGTCGCAAGTACTAGCGATGCAAGTCTCAGGTTAAGACCAAATACACCTACCCTGATACGGACTCCCATAGACACATAGTCATACTACCAATGGGATTCCGAGGGGTCTATCCAGAGCGAAGCTGTTTCCGTACCATCGATAAACACAACCTCCTACCACACATGCATAAGTATCCAATACTTTAATATATGAGAACTATATTGGTACGCTTCCATAACACGCACAAGTGCGATACTAGTCTATTCCGCATTATCGATGTCTAGTCTCGATAATACTACGACTATGGATATTTAATGATTAAACCGTCGTAGATTGATACTGTGTCATATCATCTCAATTCGGAACTAATCATAAGGACTTTCATCATTCACACATTTAAGTAATCAAATTACAAAATGATAAAATACAATTTCATTGTCACATAGTTAATTTGTACAAAAACCACAATGTCTTTTACAAATAGTGACGCTATGGGTCATAATTGTCCAACAATCTCCCACTTGGCCTATAGCCAGTCACTCAAGCATCTAACACATGAACTATGTACATGTCGCTCAAACTTTTGCTGAGGAATAGCTTTCGTCAGCGGATCTGCAATATTGTCATCTAATGCGACCTTCTCGATCTACACATCGCCACAATGTATGATATCACGAATCAGATGGAAACGTCGAAGAACATGCTTAGATCGTTGATGAGACCGCGATTCCTTAGCCTGCGCTATAGCCCCGTTATTGTCACAATACAATGGAACAGGCTCAGCTGCTAACGGAACTACTCTTAATCCAATTTGGAATTTTCGGATCCAACTGCCTCATTTGCTTCTTCAGCTGTAGCGATATACTCCGCTTCTGTTGTTGAATCGGCAACAGTCTCTTGCTTGGAAAATTTCCAGCTCACTGTTCCGTTATTCAAACAAAAAATGTACCCAGATTGCGACTTACAGTCGTCTTTATCGGTTTGGAAACTTGCATCGGTATACCCAGTAACCTCAAGTTCTCCATCTCCATATATTAAGAAAGCATCGTTAGTTCGTCTAAGATATTTAAGGATATTCTTAACCGCTATCCAGTGACCTTCACCTGGATCAGCCCGATAGCGACTACACATGCTCAAAGCATAGGAGACATCAGGTCGCATACATATCAAGGCATACATGATCGATCCGACTGTCGAGGCGAATGGTATCCAACTATGTTGTCTCTCTCATCTTGAGTTTTAGGACACATGTCCTTAGATAGAGTGACGCCATGTGACACTGGCAACAGTCCCCTTTTGGACTGATCCATGTTGAATCTCTTCAACATTTTGTCAATGTACGTGCTCTGGGAGAGTCCAAGTAGCTTTCTAGAACTTTCCCGGTAGATCTTTATTCCTAGAATAAAGCCCGCTTCTCTCAGATCCTTCATGGAGAATTTTAATAAAAACCAAGCTTTCAATGATGTTAACATGGGAATGTAATTGCCAATAAGCAATACATCGTCAACATAAAAGACATTGAAAGTCCGTGCACTCCCACTAACCTTCTTCTATACACAATGATCATCTCCGTTTTGAACGAAATCATATTCTTTTATGATCTCATCAAAATATTGGTTCCAAGAACGCGACGCTTGCTTCAGTCCATAAATGGACCGATTTAACTTGGAAACCTTGTTTGCATGTTTTGGCACGACAAAACCATCAGATTGTTACATATAAACATCCTCCAACAGGTTTTCGTTAAGGAAAGCGGTTTTGATGTCCATCTACCATATCTCGTAATCGAAATATGCAGCAATAGAAAGCATTATCCAAATGGATTTAATCATAGCAACGGGTGAGAAAATTTCGTCGTAATCGACACCATGTTGTTGACGATACCCCTTTGTTACAAGCCTAGCTTTGTACGTTTGTACGTTGCCATCCATGTCGGTCTTCCTCTTGAAGATCCATTTGCAACCAATAGGCTTTACGCCTTCTGGTGCATCAACCAGTGTCCAAACTTGGTTGGTATACATGGAATCCATTTCGGACTTCATGGCATCTTGCCATAAAGTGGAATCGATAACTTGTATCGCTTCCTCACACGTAGCCGACTCGTCTTCCTCAATGAGATTGATATCTACATGAGGTGAGATCAGAAACCCATACCTCTCAGGTTGTTTTCTGACTCTCTCCAACCTACGCGGTCCTTGTGTATTCGAAGATTGTGGTACAGTCTCATCCCTGATGGACTGTTCATGTTCCGTAGAAGATTCTATGCCATGAATAGTATCACTCCGATTTTCATCGAGTTCTATTTTCCTCCCACCTATCACTGCATTTAGGAATTCCTTCTCGAGAAAAACCGCATGTAGAGCAAGAAATATTTTATTCTCTTGTGGGGGATAGAAGTAATATCCTTTGGTTTCCCTAGGATATCCTACAAATAGGCATTTATCCGATTTGGGTTCAAGTTTGGTGCCTCCAAATGTTTGACGTATGGCCAGAAACCCCAAATCTTCAGGAATGAGAAACCCGATTGTAGGACACAGAAACTGACGACACTGTTCTAGGCTCGCGGCCTAGGTGTGAGTACGAAATAGTCCGCGGGGGAACTAAACCGGAGATATAACATGGATTCGCCACCCGGTGTGAACCGGGACAAAGATTTAAGGCCGCACTCACCCCTCGCAAAGGAAGACCTCAAACCGTTGGGTTCAGAATGGTCCCTTACTTATGTCACTTGTGATGATATGATTTGTGCAATAAACTAACCGAATCTACGCAACATATATGCTCAAAGGTGACTTAGATCTAATATGCATTCATCAAAGTAATTCCTAGTTTAAGTTTGCATGCTTGGAAAGTAAGCCCTCATAACACACGACAGCACACGACAATCTCATGAACATACTTCAATTATATAATGCGGAAAACAAATAACAACATAAACATAATGCAAATTCTAAACGCAAAATAAATAACCAATCATGCTTAAAAATAAACAACTAAATCAAGCTTAAGAAATAAATAACATACTAGACTAAATCATTCTCGAATCCAAGGTTGGATAAAGTGAAATATGTGTGTCTCTTAAGTAGTACGTGGCATTGTATCCCGAGTGCAAACCGCACTACCGTCCATTCGGATTCGGCTACGGAATTTACGTTCGGGGTTTCATCCGATATACCACAAAAGAAAACACGCATTCCGTTCATCCGGAATTCACATCATGCCTCAATAAATGACTCTCATGCGATAATATATTAAAATAAATAAAAGAAACGAAAGATAATAAGTAAAAAGGGTGCCCTCAGGTCTAACCTCTTTTATCGTCTCACGAAAGCGCGTTACACGGCCGTTGCAAGGGTGATGTTAAGTAACTTTTTTGGTTCACTGATTTTATGTTTTCCTTAATCGCCTCGCTGTTTCAGGCTGCTGTTTCCTATGTTTTTGCTATATTTTCTGTTCGTTGGGTTTAGTTACTGTTTGCGGTATTCGAGGACTATTTGGGCGTGAATTTGAGGGCAGTTTCTGGGGATGATTTATAGGATTATTTTTGGTGAAATAATGGACTGTTTGGTGCGGTTATTAGGTTCAGTTTGCAGGTTTGGTTGAGGGCAGGTTGAAGGGTTATTATTTTGCCGGTTTGATGAATTTGTGCAGGGGTATTTTTTGTCGTTTGTGTAATCGGTCTTCACTGGTTTGGTTTGTGTTTATTATATTCGGCTAGTGGGGGGCTGCTATTGTTTGTGGTATTTGGTTTTGTTTGTTTGTGGAGTGTATTTGTTTGTTTGTGGAGTGTATGTGTTTGTTATCAGTGAAGGGCATAGGTTTTGTTGTCGGTGAATGTGATGAGGGGGGCTATTCTTGGCAGTTTGTGGCTTTGGTCAGTGAGTAAAATGAGAGATCCTAATGTGTGTGTTGAATGTGTTTAGTAGGTGAGTGTGTGCACGTTGAACGTGGACTCTTAGTGCGTGTAAGATGTGTGCGTTGCTAGGTTTGTTTAGGGCTGTGTGAGTGGTATTTCAGCTGATGGTGAGTACAACGTGAGTGTGTGCTGCGTGACTTTAAGGGCAGATGACATTGAGGGCTGATGAAGAGGGTTTGTGGCGTTAGTGGAGGCCGATTGAAGGGGATTTGTGAGGATTTGTTGGCTACGTGTTGTGTAGGTCTGTGACGTTGAGTTGTTTGGCTGAGGTTTAGGGTGAAATGTGGCTGTCAGTTTGCGTTGTGGGCTGTGGGTGTTAGTGGAGAGGAGGTAGCCGAGGGCTGGTGAAGTGTTGATGTTTTTGGCTACCGAGGGATATTTTTAGGGCTTATTTGGTTCTGTCGTGCATGAGTCTTGGCTGTTTGCGTGAAGAAGGCAGACTAGTTGAGGGGTGTTAAGGAGCTGGTTCCAGGCGTTAAGATTGGCTGAGGTTGTGGTCTATGCGTGAGGCAGTATTTGTGGCTTATGTGGTTGAGGGGCTGGTGGCGTTAAAAGGATGATGGTGGTTGTGGCTTGTGGGCAGGCTAGGGTTGCTTAAGGTTTTTTTTTGTTTGTGATGTCTACTGAGTCGTAGAGAGGAAGAGGAAGGAGAGAGGCCATTAGGTTTTTGTATTTTCTTTATATAACAGCGCATGTTAGGGTTTGGTATGGGATTTTTAACAGGAAAGAAATCAAGTAAATTTAAATTGTGTTTAATTTTAATTATTTAATGCAAGGAATTATTTAAATTTGGTGGGGAATTATTTAAATTAGGGGAGTGATTTATTTAATTAGGAAGTGATTTATTTCAATTTTGGAATTTAATTTAATTATATTTTAATTAATTTAATTTCAATTTAATTGGTTTTAATTTTAATTTATGACATGTTTTATTATTATGGGTGGGTGTTAGTGTGTTTTTAAAACGGAGGTCCAACAAGCGAACCCAAACTATCCAGCGAATTTAATCCAACAATGAGTCAATTCTTGACTTTTCCCTTCCGACGTCCGTTCCCCGGGTTTCCGCAACTTAAAAGGTAGTGCCTCCAAATGAGGCTCATCATCGGGACTTACATGCAAAAATGCAGTGCCTACAGTCGCCCCCACTTTGATGGGACTTGTGCAGTGTGTGACAATGACAATCCTACCAAAGTCTATGCAATGCCTTTTTACTTACCTGGCTCGCCAACTGCCACATGACTTGCATGTTGCCTCGAACTGAGCTGATGACGCAGTGGACCTCGATCATGGGACGGATCCCAATAACTGCAACCGACAACGGGGGCCTCGACCCTGGGACGCATCCCAATACCGCTGACAAAATGGGCCTCAACCTTGGGACGTATCCCAATAACTAATGATGCAGTGTGCCTCGAACTTGGGACGTATCCCAATAACTGCAACCGACAACGGGGGCCTCGACCCTGGGATGCATCCTAATTCCGCTGACAATGTGGGCCTCGACCCTAGGACGCATCCCAATAACTAATGATGCAGTGGGCCTCGACCCTGGGACCCATCCCAATATCTGCAACCGACAACGGGGGCCTCGACCCTGGGACGCATCCCAATACCGCTGACAAAATGGGCCTCGACCTCAGGACGTATCCCAATACTGAAACTGATGATGATGTGGGCCTCAACCCTGAGACGCATCCCCAAACTGCTGATGATGAAGTGGTCCTCAACCCTGGGACGCATCCCCAAACTGCTGATAATGATGTGGGCTTCAACTCTGGGAAGCATCCCCAAACTGCTGATAATGATGTGGGCCTCAACCCTGAGTGCCATACCCAGCAAAGCTGATACTGATGTGGATGTGTCTCCGTACCCAGAGTGTCATACCCGGAAAAGCTGATACTGATGCTAATGTGGGCCTCGCCCCCAGAGTGTCATACCCGGCAAAACTGATATTGTGCTAATGTGGGCCTCGCCCCCAGAGTGCCATAACCGACAAAGCTGATACTGATGTGGATGTGTGTGCCATACCCGGCAAAACTGTTATTGATGATGATGTGGGCCTCGCCCCTAGATTGCAATACCCGGCAAGACTGCTACTAATAATGACATGGGCCTCGCCCCCAGATTGCCATACCCGGCAAGACTGCTACTGATGCTATTGTGGGCTTCGCCCCAGAGCGCCATACCCGGCAAGACTGATTCTAACAAATATGTGGGCCTCGCCCCCAGAGTGATGTGGGCCTCGCCCCAAACTGATACTGATATGGGCCTCGCCCCTGGGACTCATGATGAGTGGTATTTATATCATTATTTCCCACTCATTTAATCTAATATTTTGTATAGTTTCTTGAGTTTTGTGAATGTTTTGATGTGTTTTGTGTTATTTTGTAGATAAATAAAGTTTCAGGACATTCTGGAGGTGATTTGGAGTAAAACAGTGAAAATTGGCGAAAAAGGGCATTTTGGTAATTTTCAGCGTCGCGCCGCCCAGAACTTGCGCGTCGCGACGCCCAGCATGCGCCGAATCTGCTAACGTGCGCCTGGTCATGTGTCAACATCATATGCTGCCGACACTCAGACTTGACATGTGTCGCCTCGTCATCAGCCATGTCAGCGGTCAACGAGTCAACTTCGCCATGTGTCACGCCTCGTCATCAGCCACGTCACAAGGTCAACGAAGTCAACATGCCACGTCAGCATCAGCCAATCACAGCGCGACACGTGTCGCAATCCTATTATGCCGATAATTGCACCACGCGTCTTCGCCACGTCAGCGCCACGTCATCATGACGTCATCGCCACGTCATCATGACGTCATCAATGACGTCATCACAATAATTGAGTTAGCCGCTTGCCACGTGTCGCGTGAACAGTCAGCCGCCATGCCACGTGTCGCCTTCTCAGCGTGCCACGTCTTACTATTCCAGCGTCGCGACGCTGAAGACAAAATTTTCTATAAATATGCGCGAATTTTCATAATTCCGTGTGCCTTTCTCTCTCTCATCTCTTTGATGAAGAGAGAGTTTCTCTCTCTAAAAATATTTTAATTTTTTTTTTTTTTTTTTTTAGTTTGTAATTTATTTTAATTACCATTTGTAATAATAGTAATTTAGTTTTTACTTTTTACTTTTTACAGTTTTTACTATTCATGAGAAAGTAATTTCCCAGCTAGGGTGAAAGGTAATTCTTTTACTGTTACTATTTAGATTAATCTCCCTTAAAAAATATATATTTACTAATTAAAATACTGATTAATAAAGGATACCGCTATATTGGTCGGTTGGTAAATTTATTTTGGTACTGCCTTTATGGCTGGATTATGGACAAATATTACCGCCTATATGGCTGGTTGAACTTAATTTGACTTAATCAGGATACCGCCAGATTGGTCGGTTGGTAAATAATATCACAAGTTTATATATTATTTTATGGGAGATATCTAAATTAGTAGTAGTAAAAGTAATTCCTTTTACCTTAGCATTTTATTTTATTGTAATTTACTTTTCAGCATTTTTACTTTATGTCTTTTATTTTTCAGTTATTAGTCCTAGTTATGTGTTGTAACTAAATAGTTATCTGGGGTTGTGATGAATTTCACTATCACCGGTTTATAAGGGTTAGATTATAGTTTGGGTATTATAAAGATTTATTTATTGAGTCTTAATCTTATTGCTTTTTATTAATTGGCCATTAATAAAATTGATTAGGTAAACTTAAAATGAACTAGACATAGGGATTTTAAGTTTAAAACCTTAGACTCAATAACCCACGATCTTCCTTGAGGATAGATAACCCTTTAATAGATTTCCTTACAGGATAGGAATATACCTGTCGGGCGAGGGTAGCCATAATTGGAACTCAATCTTAATGAATCCAGATAATGTGGTTGACATAGGAATATGGTTCAATTGGGTTACACTGGATATTTGTGTCTGACCATCGACAGATGCTTTCGCATAATTTCGTGTTCCAGGTTAATAAATCAATGTTTTACCCATCTATATAATAATCACTTCATCTTTAAAATGGTATTGGAAGAAATCATGACCCTAGATCTTTGTGTTCTTTGTTATTTTCCTTAGTATTTTCTTTTGTCTTTTTATTTATTTTGTAAAACCACATTCAACCAATCAAACAATCATCTCTTCTCCATTTAATTAGATATTTGTAAATAAATAGATTCAACAATTAATAACAACAGTAAGAATTAAGTCCTCGTGGGATCGATATTTTTATACTACTTGAACAATACGTGCGCTTGCGTTATACGTGTGTGTTTACGCCGGTCAACTCATCCCAAGACTAAACAGATATGGGCCTCGCCCCCATGCTGACTCTGATGTGGGCCTCGCCCCAAACTAATACTGATATGGACCTCGTCCCAAACTGATACTGATATGGGCCTCGCCCCCAGAGTGCCATACTCGACCAGACTAATAATGATAATGTGGGCTTCGCCCCGAGAGTGCCATACCCGGCAAGACTGATGCTGATGCTAATGTGGGCCTCGCCCCTAGAGTGCCATACCCTGCGAAACTGATGCTGATGGTTCATTTCCGAACTGTGCTGAATGTGGGCTTTATTTCCTGGGTTTCATTCCTGAAACTGGTGATAATGTGGGCTCGACCCTAGGATTCATTGCCGAATTCATTCCAAAACTCTACTGATGCGGGCCTCGACCCTGAGATTCATTCCCGGATTCATTTCAAAACCCTGCCAATGTGGGCCTCGACCCTAGGATTCATTCCAAAACTCTACTTATGTGGGCCTCGACTTTGGGACTCATCCTCAAAACTGAAACTGATATGGGCCTCATCCCTGGGACTCATCCCCAAACTACTACTCATATGTTGCTGATTCTGGTTGGCTTGTCTTTGCTGCTTTCTCTTTTTCTTCTTTGAAACCTGTGAATACAGAACAAAACAAACACAAAAAGAGAATGGAAAATATGTTACGTGTATGCATGCATGCATAAATGAATTTCCTATTCTGTTGGGTTAGGTCTTCCGCCAGTTCTCCAGGTGATTGCTCAGTCTTCTCTCTAGTCTCATGTCTCAATTTCTTGTTTTACTTTTTATTCACGGGGTGGTAGACTGGTCGCCCTCAGTTTTGATTTAGCTTTCTGCTCTCCGCAGTTTGCACTTGGTCAAGATGAACCACATGGTGGGGCCTTCTATATCATCATACTATATCACATGCTACGAAATAGTCCCAATAGTTATACATATCATGTCCTCAAAGAATGCTTAGATCATTGATGAGACTGCGGTTTCTTAGCCTGCGTTATAGCCCCGTTATTGTCACAATACAATGAATCGGGCTCAGCTGCTAAAGGAACTACTCCTAATCCAATTAGGAATTTTCGGATCCAAACTGCCTCCTTTGCTGCTTCAGCTGCAACGATATACCATATTTCTATTGTTGAATCGGCAACAGTCTCTTGCTTGGAAGATTTTCAGCTCACTGCTCCGTTATTCAAACAAAACACGTACCCAGATTGCCACTTAAAGTCATCTTTATCGGTTTGGAAACTTGCATCGGTATACCCAGTTACCTCAAGTTCTCCATCTCCATAGATTAAGAAAGCATCCTTATTTCGTCTAAGATATTTAAGGATATTCTTAACCGCTATCCAATGACCTTCACATGGATCGGCCTGATAGCGACTACACATGCTTAAAGCATAGGAGACATCAGGTCGTGTACATATCATGGCATACATGATCGATCCGACTGCCGAGGCGAACGATATCCGACTCATTTGTCTCTCTCATCTTGAGTTTTATGACACATATCCTTAGATAGAGTGACACCATGTGACACTGGCAACAGTCCCCTCTTGGACTGATCCATGTTGAATCTCTTCAACACTTTGTCAATGTACGTGCTCTTGGAGAGTCCAAGTAGCTTTCTAGATCTATCACGGTAGATCTTTATTCCTAGAATAAAGGCTGCTTCTCCCAGATCCTTCATGGAGAATTTTAATGAAAGCCAAGCTTTCACCGATGTTAACATGGGAATGTCATTACCAATAAGCAATACATCGTCAACAGAAAGGACAATGAAAGTCAGTGTGTTCCCAATAACCTTCTTGTATACACAATGATCATCTTCGTTTTGAACGAAATCATAATCTTTTATGATCTCATCAAAACGTTGATTCCAAGAACGTGACGCTTGCTTCAGTCTATAAATGGACCGATTTAACTTGCAAACCTTATTTGCAAGTTTAGGCACGACAAAACCGTCAGGCTGTTGCATATAAACATTCTCCAACAGGTTTCCGTTAAGTAAGCGGTTTTGACGTCCATCTGCCATATCTCGTAATCGAAATATGCAGCAATAGCAAGCATTATCTGAATGGATTTAATCATGGCAACGGGTGAGAAAGTTTCGTCGTAATCGACACCATGTCGTTGACGATACCCCTTCGCTACAAGCCTAGCTTTGTACGTTTGTACGTTGCCATCCATGTCGGTCTTCCTCTTGAAGATCCATTTGCAACCAATAGGCTTTACGCCTTCTGGTGCATCAACCAGTGTCCAAACTTGGTTGGTATACATGGAATCCATTTTGGACTTCATGGCATCTTGCCATAAAGCGGAATCGATATCTTGTATCGCTTCCTCATTCGTAACCGGCTCGTCTTCCTCAATGAGATCGATATCTACATGAGGTGAGATCAGAAACCCATACCTCTCAAGTTATTTTTGACTCTCTCCGACCTACGCGGTCCTTGTGTATTCGAAGATTGTGGTACAGTCTCATCCCTGATGGACTGTTTATATTCCATTGAGGATTCTATGCCAGGAACAGTATCACTCTGATTTTCATCGAGTTCTACTTTCCTATCACCTATCACTGCATTTAGGAATTCCTTCTCAAGGAAAACCGCATGTAGAGCAACAAATACTTTGTTCTCTTGTGGGTGATAGAAGTAATAGCCTTTGGTTTCCCTAGGATATCCTACAAATAGGCATTTATCTGATTTGGGTTCAAGTTTGATACCTTCCAAACGTTTGACGTATGCCCAGCAACCACAAATCTTCTGGAATGAGAAACCTGGTTTCTTTCCTGCATATTTCATACGGAGTCTGCTAAACAGGCTTTGACGAAACCTTATTCAAAATAAGTATTGCACTGTTCAATGCATATCCCTACCATGTCTAACAAGGTTCGGTTTTTCCGTTCGGACACACCGTTTAATTGCGGTATCCCGAGAGGAGTCCACTGTGAAAGAATACCATATTCTTTCAAGTAGTCAAGAAACTCATTGCTCAAGTATTCGCCACCACGGTCCGACTGTAATGTCTTAATACTTTTACCGGTCTGTTTTTCAACTTCGTGTCAAAACTCTTTGAATTTCTCAAAAGTTTCCAACTTGTGTCTCATAAGATACAAATACCCATAACGCGATGCATCATCCGTAAAGGTTACGAAGTATTCATATCCACCTCTAGCCTAGCTAGACATGGGCCCACAAATGTCACTATGAATAAGGGCTAACAGTTCAGTGGCACTTACACCATTACCGCTAAAAGGTGATTTAGGCATTTTACCTAATAAGCAAGATTCGTAGACGTCATATGAATTTGGATCAAATCCGTCCAAGTACCCACTCTTGAAAGTGTGGCTATGCGAGTCTTATTTATGTGTCCCAGACGACAATGCCACATATAAGTTTCATCTTTATGACTTACTTTAAGCCTTTTGTTTGTTACATTTTGAGATTGGTTTATATTCAAAATATAAAGACCATTATTTACAATAGCAGTGCAAATTTCTATATCATTTTTATACATAAAACACCCAGTGTTTCTAAATACAAAAGTGTACCCAGATTAGGCTAACATAGATACATAAATAATATTCCAAGTCAAACTAGGTACATAATAACAGTCTGTAAGTTCAAGTACATGCCCCGAGGGCAGTTCTAAAACAAAAGTGCCAACGGCCAAAACGGCGACTGGTGTCCCAGACGACAATGCCACATATAAGTTTCATCTTTATGACTTACTTTAAGTCTTTTGTTTGTTACATTTTGAGATTGGTTTATATTCAAAATATAAAGACCATTATTTACAACAGTAGTGCAAATTTCTATATAATTTTTATACGTAAAACACCCAGTGTTTCTAAATACAAAAGTGTACCCACATTGGGATAACATAGATACAGAAATAATATTCCTAATCAAACTAGGTACATAATAACAGTCTGTAAGTTCAAGTACATGCCCCGAGGGCAGTTCTAAAACAAAAGTGCCAACGGCCAAAACGGCGACTGCAAGTCCTGCAGGTATATGTCTATCATGCTAGGAAATCTATTCATAAAATTAGATCATGTGCAATTATATTCACGGTTAACCCAAATTTCCTTTGTCGAGTTCCTAAGGATTTACCACAACTATTCTATTGTTGGCAAGACAATAAAATATGGATTCAAACATAGAGAATAAAAAATAATTGAATAACAATCTCAATAGAATAAAAAGATGTATATTAAGTAAATATTATGCTTAGGATCCGTTATAATCCTAAATTAATGATTTAGCTACTCATAATATTTAATAAGCACAAACAAATCGTTGATTCAAAGTAAGAACTCATAAATAATAAATTAGATAAAAAGAGGAAGAAATAACTCTGGTTTGCTGTCTTCGGCTTCAATCTCCAGCACATGTTGAGGACTTCGTACTTGTCTTACTCTAGGTGTTCTTTTATGTTTTTGACACTCCAAAAGTATGTTATGAGTCTTCTCTTTATGTTTTGGGATGAACTTATTTTTATATAGGAGATCTTGGGAGCTTTCTTTCTTAAGAAACTTGAGTTCTTCACCATCCAGGAATCATGGCTGCGTTGGGACATGCAAGGGACAGTGTCACGATGCGGGCTGCATCACTTTGGACATCGCGAGGCTCAAAAACATGCGTCGTAACACGGAACAAAGATTGGGTATGTCTCAATTTTGTACTGCAATGCGTCACGACACGCTAACCAGGCTCAAGACACGCTACTTAGGTCATTGACGACAACCTGTTTCATCTCCAAATTTGCTAATTCATCTCTCGTTAAGTCCGCTTGAGTCATAATATGATTTTAACCTACAAAACATATCCAAATAGCATCAAAACGTTCATACAACTCGAGATAACATACAAAATGCAAGATAAAGAGGCAGTAAATATAGATAAATTAACCGCTTATCACCCATTTTTTCATACTGCCAATTGATAGTGTCTTATGTGGGTTGTCTATGCAGTGAAATTTTTAAAAATTAATTGGATATCGATCGACCGAAAGTATTGATTGATAACATCTTTCTTTCCAAGTTTTATCCTCTGAAATCAGCTCTTTTACCTTCACATTTGGAAGAGTCTGAGGGATAATGTCCGAAACCTCATGGTCTTAATGTAATACAAATATTACAAATATTTAATCGGTAATTGGGATAATCCGAATTAGCCTCTTGCTACTGAATCAGACCATGTTGATCAGACCCACTGAGTAGACTCTGAAGCAGACCCAACGGAGTGATTCAGACCCACGAGCGAATCAGGCCTTGATGCAGACCTTGGAGATGCGCCTGACGGCAGACCCTGATGCGTATGACGGTAGACCCTGATGCGTCTGACGGAAGACCCTGGAGCAGACCCTGGAGATACGTCTGAAGGCAGACCTTGAAGGCAGAGCCAGACCCACGCAGCAGACCCTGAATTTCAGATGCTGAGGTATGATTCAGACCCACGATGAGCTTCAGACCCAATGACGATTCAGACCATGAGCGAAGCGTGTCTGGCTCTGAAAGCTTTGTGCCTCTACCTCTGAATTTAGCCTCTGACTCTGATAGTCAGCTGAAGGCGAGCCTCTGATCAAGTCAGCCTCTTACCATGCGAAGAAAGCGAGCCTCTGAAATTCAGCCTTTGACCGAACCTCTGAATGCAATGAAGCCCTGACCGAACCACATTCACTTTCCCGAGGCTTACTGATGACAACAATCTCCTTAAAACAAATTTGTCCCCTACCGAAGGTGCAATAGAACGTGAGACGATTGTTTCCCAGGATGCAATGGAAAACGAATGTGTAAGGGCACCACCGAACTCGTATCCAACGAACCACAAAAATGTTTGAACTCTTCCAAAAACTAAGAAAAACTGAGGCAAAGAACCAAGTATGTGTGTGTGTATAATGTATTTTCTGTGTATTATTTCTATTTTATGTTTCAAACGAAAATCACAGCACTGCTCACTTTAATTAGAAATCAAACACGCCAAAACATGAGTGAGAGACCTTCCATTTGCTTGTAACCACCAAGTTAATTAATATCATTAATTTAATTGTTATGGAACTTCAAAAAAATTGGAAAAATTAAAGAGAGTTTCAAAAATTGGCTGGGTCGGGCCCGCACAATTTGGTCCGGCATTCGTGTACGCAGGACGCGAGGGTGCACACGAGCCAAGCCATTTTGAATTTTGATTTGCACCCCCCTGTGCGCGCACGTACAGACAGCCTCTATCCTTATAACTCTTACCCATCTACATATGAGCAATTATATATAAATACAACTTCTCTCTATTAGCTTTCCCATGTGGGACAAGCACAATTCTCTTTATTTTCCAACACCAATGGGTGAACTTTGAGCAACAATTTCTCATTCACCCAAGCACCATTTTAAGCATATGAATATACCATTTCAAACTACTCGCGGAGGAGTATCCGAATCATTCAATAACACCACTAACACTAAGTGGACCATGCTTAAAATTGTGCCTCAAAATGCTTACTAATAAGCATTTTCCAACAATCCCCCACATGAATGAAATTGGCGAAAATACGTCAATAAAATTATTTTATAAAACATTTTATTTTGACCTATAAGAGTTCAACGGTTCAAAAACTGCATAGGATAGGTAGGCCTCAACCTTTGAACCTTCCCTTGTGAAAATATATCTCATTTACTGGCTGATAGTGGAAGCGATGTCATTGAACTGTACTGCCATTCATGTAAATGGAAACATATATCACACAGATGTTTTACCTAACACATTTGAGTTTTCATTATTATGTTCATTTTGGCCATGAACATCAACCTGGTTCTGCCAGAGTTTCTAAGAATTGAGCCATGTACAATTCCCTTTGAAGCGGCCCCACTTCTCTCCCACAGTGAACCAATTATATCCTTTACGAGTAGGTTGTCCCATTGAACCTAGATCTTGGGATCTCCAGTCAACAAGGTTGGGTTTTCCTTCGTAATAAATATTTATCTAATGGGTTTAGTCTCATTCCCCTCGATGATTTCACAACTAACTCTTTGTTTAACCCTTTGGTTAGCGGATCCACAATGTTATCTTTTGACTTTACATAGTCAATCGAAATAACTCCAGTAGAGAGTAATTGTCTAATGGTATTGTGCCTACGACGAATATGTCGAGACTTACCATTATACATATTGTTATGTGCCCTTCCAATTGTAGATTGACTATCGCAATGAATGCAAATTGCTGGCACTGGCTTAGGCCAACTTGGAATATCCTCTAGAAAATTTCGAAGCCATTCTGCTTCTTCAGCACACTTATCTAATGCAATGAATTCCGATTCCATTGTAGATCTGGCTATCACAGTCTGTTTGGAGGATTTCCATGATATAGCTGCACCTGCTAGTGTAAACACATAGCCACTGGTAGACTTTGAGTCTTTCATATCAGATATCCAATTAGCATCATTGTATCCTTCGATTACGGCTGGATATCTATGATAGTACAACCCATAATTACGAGTAAAACATAGGTACCTAAGTACTCTCTCTATTGTTTTCCAGTGATCAACTCCTGGATTACTTGTATATCTGCTGAGCTTGTTTACTGTACATGCTATATCAGACCTTGTACAACTCGATAGGTACATCAAACTCCCGATCATGCTAGAGTATTCTACTTGAGATATACCATCTCCCCTATTCTTTGATAGATGTAAACTCACATCTAAAGGAGTTCTAGCCACAGCAGAATCATCATTGTTGAATTTACCAAGAATCTTGTCCACATAGTGCGACTGATCAAGAATAAGTCCATCTGGACTTCTCGAGATCTTTATTCCCAGAATGACATCTGTTAGACCCATGTCTTTCATGTCAAACTTGGATTTCAGCATATTCTTGGTAGATTTCACCATTTTAACATTACTCCCGACAATCAATATGTCATCAACGTAGAGACATAAAATGACATAGCCAACTTCTGTCTCTCTGACATAAATGCATTTATCACATTCATTGATTTTGAAACCATTTTCCAACATGATGTCATCAAACTTTTTATGCCATTGTTTCGGAGCTTGTTTCAATCCATACAAGGATTTTACTAACTTAGAGACTTTCTTTTTTTGTCCTGGAGCTATAAAGCCTTCAGGTTGTTCCATGTAGATTTCTTCATCTAAATCTCCATTCAAAAAGGCTGTTTTCACATCCATCTGATATACCTTAAGATTGCGCAAAGCTGCAATCCCTACTATCATCCTTATGGAATTTATTCTCGTTACAGGAGAGTAAGTATCAAAGTAATCAAGACCTTCACATTGTCTGTAACCTTTAATTACAAGTCTTGCTATGTACTTGTCAATTGATCCATCGGCCTTTATTTTCTTTTTGAAAATCCACTTGGACCCTAAAGGTTTACATCCTGGAGGAAGATTCACTAACTCCCAGGTGTGATTTTGTAAGATGGATTCAATTTCACTATTGATGGCATCTTTCCACAAAGCACCATCAGCTGACTACAGCTTCGTTATAGCTTTGAGGATCATTCTCTAGCAAAAATGTCAGAAAATCTGGACCAAATGATTTTTCCGTTCTAGCTCTTTTGCTACGTCTTGGTTCAAGTTCAACAACTTGTTGATCCTCTGGAACATTTATGTGTTCTTGGTCCTGACTATCTTCAATGATAGTCTCATGTGCCCATTTGTGCACGTTTGAATTCGAATTAGTTTTACAGGGAAAAATGTATTCGAAAAAGGATGCATTCCTCGACTCCATTATCGTATTCTTGTGAATATCTGGTACATTAGACTCATGCATAAGAAATCGATAAGCATTATTGTTATGTGCATATCCTATGAAAACACAATCAACAGTTTTTGGTCATATCTTCACCTTCTTAGGTGGAGGAATGACTACATTGGCAAGACACCCCCACACTCGTAGGAATTTATATGAAGGTACTCTTCTTTTCCACATCTTATAAGGAGTTTTCCCTGCTTCTTTCCGTGGTACCTTATTTAAAAGGTAATTAGCTGATAAAACAGCTTATCCCCACATATTCTTAGGTAAGCCAGATCTGATTAACATAACATTCATCATCTCTTTCAAGGTACGATTCTTTCGTTCTGCAATCCCATTGGATTGAGGTGAATAAGGAGCTGTGGTTTGATGTATGATTCCATTTTGTTCACAAAGTGATTCAAAAGGAAAAACATACTCACCACCACGATCACTTCTTAACTTCTTAATTCTTTTATTCAGTTGGTTCTCAACTTCATTCTTATAGAGAACAAATTTCTCTATAGCTTCGTCCTTGCTTTTCATCAAATACACATAGCAAAATCTTATGCAATCATCAATAAAGGTAATAAAATATTTATTACCGCCTCTCGATTGTATTGAATTAAAATCACATACATCGGTATGAATGAGATCAAGTGGTTCAGAGTTTCTTTCAATACTATGAAAAGATGATCTAGTTAGTTTTGCCTCAACACAAGTATCACACTTGTGTTTGTTATCAATTTTAAAACTGGGAATGTGATTCATGTTAATTAATTTCCGCAATGAATTAAAATTAACATGTCCTAATCTACCATGCCATAGATTAGAGTACTCAACAATATAAGCAGAAGAACTAGCTTTATTGATATTCTTGGGTTTAGCAACCATTACATTGAGCTTAAAGAGCCCATCATTTACATACCATTTTCCCACATACATCCCATTTTTAGTCAAAACTACTTTATCAGACTCGAATACCATCCGGAATCCATGCTTGTTCAGAAGCGATCCAGACACAAGATTCTTCCGTATTTCTGGTACATACAGAACATTGTTCAAAGTCAACTCTTTCCCAGAGGTCATCTTCAGAATAACCTTTCCTAGACCTTCAATCTCAGATGTTGCTGAATTTCCCATATATATTTTTTCCCCATTACCAACAGGCTCAAATGAAGAAAATATACTCTTGTCCGAGCACACATGTCGAGTGGCACCAGTGTCAATCCACCACTCTCTTGGGTTAGAACCCACCAGATTCACCTCAGAAACCACAGCATAAAGGTTAATGTCTGAAACATCTTGAGTCATGTTTTCCATCACATTAGCCTCTTGTTTCTTTTTCTTCTTCGGTAGTCTGCACTCAGAAGACTTGTGACCCATTTTGTCACAGTTGAAGTATCTTCCTTGAAATTTGGATTTCTTGGAAACTCCTCCTTTAGGGCCCATATTTGACCCTTTGTTATTGAGGTTCTTGTTCTTATGGCCATGTTCAACAACATTTGCCTTGGCCTCATGAGATATTCCTCTCTTGTAAGATACTCGGTTATCTTCCTCAATTATGAGCTTAAGAACCAAGTCTTCAATGCTCATTTCTTTTCGCTTATGCTTTAGATAATTCTTGAAATCTTTCCAACCAGGTGGTAGTTTCTCAATTATCGAGGCTACTTGGAAGGTTTCACTTAAAACCATCCCCTCAGCATGAATTTCTGCTATAATATTCTGCAGTTCTTGTACTTGGCTTAACACAGTTTTGGAATCAACCATCTTAAAATCTGGGAAACGACCTACGATAAATTTCTTAGTACCGACATCCTCAGTTTTATATTTTCGATCTAAATATTCCTAAAGCCCTTTTGCTGTTTTCATTCCGGCGTACACACTGTACAAGAAATCACTTAGCCCATTCAGCACATAATTCCTACATAGGAATTCAGAATGTTTCCAAGCATCGATCACACTGATCACTTAGATATCAATCTCACCCTCCGTGGGTACATGAGCATCTTCCTTTAGGAACCTCGCAAGGTTCAACGTGGTCAAGTAGAAAAACATTTTCTGTTGGCACCGTTAGAAATTCTGTCCACTGAATTTTTCAAGTTTTTCGCGGCAGATTGACATGGCTCACATGTCCAACAGGTTGTCTACCCATAGAGGCAGCAACACCTTGGCCAGCCACATAGTCTGCCAAATTAAGCCAAGAGGATGTAGCATGTTGGCCAGCCGAAGAGACTGCCACTGTAATTTGGCCAGCCACAGGGGCTGCCACAACATTCTGGCCAGCCGAAGAGGTTGCCATATTCGGATCTACTGTGTTTGGACTGTTTCTCATATCCACAGAGTCGAATTTGTTTTAAGACTGTAATATAAATATAACAAATATTTAATCGGTAATTGGGATAATCTGAATTAGCCTCTTGCTACTGAATCAGACCATGTTGAGCAGACCCACTGAGCATACTCTGAAGCAGTCCCAACAGAGTGATTCAGACCCACGAGTGAATCAGGCCTTGATACAGACCCTGGAGATGCGCCTGACGGCAGACCCTTATGCGTTTGACGGTAGACCCTGATGCATCTGACGGAAGACCCTGGAGTAGACCCTGGAGATGCGTCTGACGGCAGACCCTGAAGGCAGAGTCAGACCCACGCAGCAGACCCTGAGTTTCAGATGTTGAGGTATGATTCAGACCCACGATGAGCTTCAGACCCAATGACGATTCAGACCTTGAGCGAAGCGTGTCTAGCACTGAAAGCTTTGTGCCTCTGCCTCTGAATTTAGCCCCTGACTCTGATATTCAACTGAAGGCGAGCCTCTAACGCGAGCATCTGATCAAGTCAGCCTCTTACTATGCGAAGAAAGCGAGGCTCTGAAAGTCAACCTCTGACCGAACCTCTGAATGCGATGAAGCCCTGACCGAACCACTTTCCCGAGGCTTGTTGATGAAAACAATCTCCTTAAAATAAAATTGTCCCCTACCGAAGGTGCAGTAGAACATGAGACGATTGTTTCCCAGGATGCAACGGAAAACGAACGAGTAAGGGCACCACCGAACTCGTATCCAACGAACCACAAAACTATTTGAACTCTTCCAAAAACTAAGAAAAACCAAGGCAAAGCACCAAGTGTGTGTGTGTATAATGTCTTTTCTGTGTATTATTTTTATTCTCTGTTTAAAACGAAAATCACAGCACTGCTCACTTTAAATAGAAATTAAACACGCCAAAACATGAGTGGGAGACCTTCAATTTGCTTGTAACCACCAAGTTAATTAATATCATTAATTCAACTGTTATGGAACTTCAAAAAACTTGGAAAAATTAAAGAGACTTGCAAAAATTGGTTGGACCGGGCCTGCATAAATTGGTCCGGCATTCGTGTACGCAGGACTCGCGGGTGCACACGAGCCAAGCCAGTTTGGATTTTTATTTGCATCCCCCTGCGCGCGCACGTAGAGAGAACCTCTATCCTTATAACTCTTACCCATCTACATATGAGCAATCATATATAAACACAACCTCTCTCTATTAGCTTTCCCATGTGGGACAAGCACAATTCTCTTTATTTTCCAACACAAATGGGTGAACTTTGAGCAACAATTTCTCATTCACCCAAACACCATTTTAAGCATATGAATATATCATTTCGAACTACTCACGGAGGAGTATCTGAATCATTCAATAACAACCACTAACACGAAGTGGACCATACTTAAAATTGTGCCTCAAAATGCTTACTCATAAGCATTTTCCAACACTTAATAGCCAATTACTCCCACAAATGCAAGTATTTTCACCATTGCCATCTTATATCTTTCTCTAACACCTTGCTTTGAGAATTCTAACTAGGAGATGAAGTACTTGATGATTCTCACTCTAATGCCCATACCCAATCCTTTTTGGATTGACTCAGTCTATGCGGCCTTGAAGTATGGCTCTTTTATTATTGAGATAATTGGGCATGGGATTTTTAAATATCTTACATGCCTTTTTTCTATCGAATCACTTGTATTGATGTTTGTGTTTATTCACTCAAATGAGTTCGTTACTTTGGGGATATTCCAAAATCAATTATTACTTAATAATTTTGCTAAATGATGGATTATGCAGGATTTTAAAAGACTAATAAAAAAAATCATTGTGAAATCTATTATTTACCTAGGAGATTTGATAAATCCAACTTCTTCTTTTTTTTAATGAATCAAGTGAAATTTCTCTCGATTTTTTTATTTTCTTTCATATTTTATTTCAAAATTTCTTTCTTATCACATTCGCTAATAAAACCTAATGTTTGCAACCATTTATAAAAATATATTATTATATTCAAATACAAGAAATTCACGGTAATTACTTTTATGATTTTTTCACGTAATATTTTTTGTGAAATTTATTTTCTCTTTTAAAACCAAATTGGATGATTTTTAACTTTGATTATTATAATAATGAAAGATAAATTAAAGTTGAAACAAACTTTATTTGCCTTAAGCAATCTTTAATTTTTAATTTTTGTTATTAGAAAAGTCCATGGACTTGTTAAAATCTAATGCAATATTGATAAAATAATTTCTTGAAATCTTTGAGTGTACATGAAATTAAAACAATCATTTAGATTTTAAAAAAGAAAATTCACACAATCAAACAATATCTTAATTAAATACATCCTCCTTAATAAGTTATATTACAAATAAAATAACAACCATAATTAAGCATTAACAATTCAACATCCAAAAAATAATCTATAATTAAAAATTCATCGAAAATATAAAAAAAAAAAAATAATAAATCAAATTTAAAAATATTACAAAAATATTAATACAATATTTTATGTAAATCTAAAAATATATCAAAATAATATAATTTTTTTTATTATTTTAAAATATGAATCCCGATATCAGAATTACGAATTCAAATGAATTCGTATCCAGATCCATACGGATTAAAAAAAAATCAAATTTAGATTCGTAATTTAATTAATGCAGATCTGCATTTTTTGAATCAGGATTTTCTCGATATTTATGAATTCAATCCAAATCTTAAGTAAATTTAACATCTCTTGTAGTGAAACATTGTCAAAAGAGGTTTGTTAAGTGTAGATGCTGCGACAATCTGGATATTTGGTTCTTGGTTACAAAGTTGGATTCACCATTTCAAAAATTATAAAGAAAATAATACATTTGTAAAGGAGAAAAAAGGAAAATGCAAGCTTTGAACTTTAAACATAACTAATGGTGCATAACATGATTCTAAAACCTCAATTCTTATTTCTATTTCTATTAGATGGGATTAAAATTCGTTTATTCGTTCGATTCGATTCGCTTTAAAGCGAATACAGATTTGAAAAAATGAATTCGATTAATAAATTTGACAATTCGATTCAATTCGTTTATTAAACGAATCGAATACGAATTTAAATTCATTAATTCGTTTATTCATTTAAGATTCGTTTTATTTTTTTCTTTTACTAGTTATTGTTATTTTTCAATTAAGATTCGATAAATTATAGCTAATTACCATATAAAAATAATAATATTGTCGATATTTGGTAAGGTATTTTTAGTAAATATATTAATTATATATTTCATATGTATATATTTATGAAGAATTAATGTAAATAAATTATGATGAATTATGTTATTGAATAATATCATGACTAAACAAAAATTCGTATTCGATTCATTTAATAAACGAATCGAATATGAATCCTGATATTATGATTCGTTTAATAAACGTGTTGACGGTTGATTTGGTATCAGGGTAATATGGGAATATCACTCCCAAGATAATCCTCCTTCAATAGTGAATTTGTTTAGTTATGGGGGACCAATGCAAACTTAGCAAAAGACAGATAAATACGCCAATCAAACAAGGAGTTTTAACGTGGTCGGTGGATTTTTATCCGACCTACGTCCACAGACACAAACAAGACTATTCTTTTATTGCTGAAACTTGTATCTCTTGTGCTTTACAAGTTTTGGCACAATGAGGTTGATATTGATTCTGATCCCTTTACACATACTCTACCCTTCTATTTATAATAGTGAAGGAATCAGATTCCTCTTAGTATGAGGATTCCTAGTTGAAAACTTTCTCCTGTTCCCACAAGGATTCCTTAATCAAATCTACCTTTTTCCTTTATCCTTCTAGGACACTGCCTTCGTCAGTATTTCTTATAAAGGTAGGATTGTCTTCTTATCCGCAAGGATAAGGTGTCATCTTCTGGAGCATATCTCGCTATCTGGTCGGTCTTCATGAGGTCGGTCATAATGGTCCTTTGAACTGAGAATGCTGCCGCCGATTCTGATAATCCCTGGTCATTCGTACAAAGTGCTCGGCTGCCGATCATAAAGAGATCGGTCTGTAACCATAATGTGCTCGGTATCCTCATGTTATGGTCGGCCTTTTATTTGTAAAACGCTCGGGCCCTTACTGCTGACTTTTTATGGGTCGGGTCGGTTTTAATGATCTCACCCAAGAAGAGAATTACCCTTCTACCCTTGTCGTGCTGTTTTAAACATCATAGTGCCTGAAAACACCATCAATATTTGTCCCATAGTTCTCGGTTCCAACGAGTATACGAGTTGGTGCCGGGAACTATATAAAGATGGTGTGCTGATTACTTTGTTGGTGGTCGATCAGGGCTTGAATCGAAATTCTCGTCGCCTCTTTTCGAGCACCTCTTCTCGAGACGCACAACAGTCACATCTATTTAATGCCCATCAAATCGCCTTTAGGGTTTTTCCTAAGTGTGACACTTGTCAATCATCTGTCGGATTCCCGCCAAAAAGAAAGTGAATCGACCGTGTATGGGTGTTTTAATAGTGTGATGATCTCAACCGCTCGTTTGATTTTGGCAGACCTCTTTTGTAGTTGACACTTGGCACCCATCCGGGTTTTTTTCTTGATCCAACGGCCATGAGCGTCCCACTCATGACTATAAAAAGACGGGGCTTTCACTGTGCAGTCTCTTTGGCAAATCTTTCTCTCTTTCCAGTGAATATTTCAACAGTGACTCACTTGACTTAGTACTCCCAGAGTTTCTTTCAGCCGTGCATTTTTCTTCTTTCACCGCTGTGGCCTGCGAATTTAGGGGACGAGCAAACCGTGCTGTGCAATCTTCAGTCTTTTCTGAAAGAAACAAGTAATTTTTCTGAACGACCTCTCCTCTTTTTGTGTGTTGTGAATCCTTTAGTTTTGATGTTGGTGGGGAGTGATTTATGTCTTGTCGGATTTTGTTAGGGCATTTTAGAACCCACCCGCTTAGCTTTCTCGGAATTCCTGAGCAGTTTTAGAGTTTTAGCTATAGACTGACTTCCCCTTCCTTTTTATTTCTTAGGATGTCAGGAACGTCTGACAACAGATCTTCCCCTGTAAACCCTGCTAGACCCTCAATACCCCATGCTAAAGAGCTTTCCTCGGGATCGGGGGCACCCAGTGTGGAAGACCTTGATACTACCCCCACTCCTTCTGAGATCGAACAAGATTCTTATCATCAGAGGGTTCGTCGGGAGGAACCGGAGCCCGGTGATTTTGACGGCTCGGCTCTGGAAATGGTCGTGTAGGCATTGCATTTTTGCATACCAAACCCGATGATGAGTCTCGTAAGGAGGCACTACCTTTAAGTGTCGTGGAAGTAGCGGAAAATGGCCGTCGGAAAGGAAAATTCAAGAATTGACATGTTATTGGTTTTGATTCGCTAAATTCGCTCGGCGTTCGCTTGTCGAATCTTTGTTTCGAGGCATACCTTTAGCCCAAGATCGTCACAAACCTTCCAAGCCCACCTAGACACCCAAATCCGTATCCAAAGCCCATTAAACCAAAACCAACCAAAACCAAGCCCACCACCCTTGAGGCCCACGACCATGACACCAAATTTCACCCTCCTTGCACTATTCCAATATGATTTACCCTTCTACCAATTCACTTTAACCTTTGACCTCACCTTTTACCTTGGTATCAATTTTCCAAATCATTTATTAAACCAACCCTACACCATTTAATAGCCTCCCTCACCAAGTCAAGCATCTCCCCCACACCATTTAAGCAAAATGCCCCACGCCCATGACTTATAACACTCCTTTTATTTATTTTCAACACCATTAATATCAAGCTTTATGCATTTTCAACAAGCCATCACAATTACATCAACTTTACCTTCATTTGTCAACAAAGTTTGCCTACCAAATTAATGCCATTCAACATCACCTTGCCAACCTAATAAATGCACTTCAATTGCCTATATAAGCACACATTTTTCAGCCTTGGAAGAGCTAGCACATTGGAGCATACACTTGGCATTTGGAGATCATAAACCAGCCCCTTATTTCCCCTACAACACACGCCCAATCTCTTCTTCACTGCCTACACTCCAAGAAAATCACAAGTCACGCCCAGCCCTTCATCCTTCACTACCCTTGTCCACACGCACACCACTTCCTCTTGTTCAAGGCAAAGCACCTAGCTCAGCCCCCCTAGTCCTCACAAGCCACGCCATTAGCTTCCACTCAGCCCCTAGTCATCACAATTCACGCCTAGTCCTCTCCTCACTGTCTCCATATTCACACCCAAAGCATCCAGTTTGGCCTCCAAATACACGCCCAAACTGCTCTTATTCCTCACACAAGACTGCTTCAGTTCAGCCCCTCAACTTGCGCCTAAATCACCTCCATTTTCCTCCTCAAACCAGTACACAAGTTGCCTCATCCAACCCTCATCATTCACGCCCAAACAGCAGCTCATTACACTCAAAACAGTGACCAAATTCACCAAAACAGTGAGCAAAACACTGAACTCGAAATCCTTTGAGGAACCAAGCAAACGGCCATCCAATACCCCTCCAAATCCACCAAAATAACCTTAAATACATCACCAACCAGTGAGCAAAGTACGAAGACCTGAAACGCAGCGAAGCGAACTCAAAACAGCGAAGCGAACTCAAAACAGCGAACCGGTGTGATCGTGGTGATTTAGCCTTTCCGACGGTCGTGTAACGTGTCTCCGAGCAACGACAAAAAAGGTTAGACCTGAGGGTTTATATTACAGAATTTTCTCACATAAAATAATATCGTTTAAAAATGTATTTTATGGTATTTTAGCATGAGTAGTTAACTTGGCATGTTGTTGGAATTGGCTCGCATGAAATAATGGCTTAAAAAATGTATTTTATGTGTTTAATGTGTTCATTAGTTTAGTATGTTGTATTAAATTTATTTACATGAAATATTGACTTAGAATATGTGTTTAATAATGCTTAGCATGAATAGTTAATTTAACATGTTAATTAATTTAGGTTATGTAAATTAATAAGGTAGAATCGCATGTAATTTATTTTTCTGTCGCATGAATGTCATTAATTAGTATGTGATGTGGTTTTGAGTGAATGGAACATGTATTCTCTTTGTGGTATATGGATGGAAACCCGGATATAAATTCCATAGCTGAATCCGAATGGACGGTAATATGGTTTGCACTCAGGAAACAATGCCCCGTACCACTTAAAAATTCACATGTTTCATTTCACTCAAATTTGTATTTGAGCATGATTAGACCATTAGAATGTTACTTTATTTCAAGCATGATTATGTGTTTGTAATGTTGTTTTAGTTCGAGCATGACTTAGTTAATTACCTTTTGCATTAGGAATTTAAGTTGTGGTATATTTAGATTGTTATTTATGTAGCATGTTTGATGTGTGATGCCGAATGTTTGCCGTTATGAAAAGTTTACTGTTGAAGCATGCAAACCTATAATTTAGACTAATTTGACCAACATGTATGTTGAGTAGACTTGGTTAATATTGCACAAATCCATTCATTACAAACGACATAAGTAAGGGACCATTCCGAACCCAATGGTTTGAGGTCTTCCTTGCGAGGGGTGATGCGGCCTTAAATCATTTTCCCGGTTCACACGGGTGGCGACTCCATTATTCTCCGGTTTAGTCCCCCATGGGCTACTCCGTACTCCCAACTAGGCTGAGTCTAGAACATCATGCGTCGCCCAGTTTCTGTGTCTACAGTTCGGCCTCTAAGATAACGAGGAGGATGATCTAGCACTGCTTCGGCAACGATATGACATCCCGATAGACATTGCCCTTGAGGTCCCTTTTCCATGTGATCGTGCCAGTCAGCCTGACGAGGGTTCCGTGGCCCTTCTC
Organism: Zanthoxylum bungeanum; assembly: GCA_019454045.1. Lineage (NCBI taxonomy): Eukaryota > Viridiplantae > Streptophyta > Magnoliopsida > Sapindales > Rutaceae > Zanthoxylum > Zanthoxylum bungeanum. The sequence continues at coordinate 121,331 of SKCR01028298.1, read as the reverse complement.
CCAGCTTTCTTCGAATGGGGCTCCGACTGCTAATTCAACCCTATTTTGCCTGGATGCTGGCCGAGATGGAGATCGCCCCCTGTCAACTGAGTTTAAACAATTGGAGGATTTTGGCCGGATTGTATGTAGCTTGGCATCAGGCGGGGCTTGGCGAACCTTCTTTTGAAGAGGTGAAGAGGTTATATCGGTTGAAGGCCAACCCAAAGACTCACCACAGCTGGTATTATCTTTCTGCTTAGGACAGTTCGTCAAACGTCGTCCAAAAACTCCCTGACTCCAATACGAATTTCAAAGATCTTTGGTTCTGGGCCACTGGAGATTGGGGACGGACCCTGAGGTCGGATGAAGGGGAGATCTTGATTCCGGACATCTTTAGGGCGGGAGGTTAGGATACTAACTTTTAGCTTTTCTTCCCTTAGTTTTTTTTGCTGTTTGGATTCTTACCCCTTTTTCTTCTATTCCTCCTAGCCTGTTGGAGAGATGCTCTCAAGGTCTCCCATCAGGTTCGGCAGCGGGTATTCTGGGCTCGGCGGTATGCCGCCCATTGGAGGGAGTTGGTAAATGATACGGCATTATTTGAATCAGGACTTATACGAGCCGTTCCTCCCAAGGTCTCGGGTCGGATAGGTAGATGTCTGTTGATCTTCTTAGCCAGTTCCCTCGTTTTTTTATCATGTTTGGTGTCATCCTTTTTTTTGTATGCTCAGGTCCTGAACCTTTCTTTCGTCTTCGTTTCTTGCAGGCATGTCGAGGAGACCAAAGTACCTTGATCGGTTGACTGGTGCTGCGAAAAAAGCTAGCCCAGGTGGGGCTGGTACTTCTCGGAAACGACCTGAGTCTTCTGAGGATAGAAAGGTGGTCGTGGAGGCAGAACGGCCGAGCTCTCAGGGTCTAACTTCATCTCCTCTGGTGCCCCCAATGGGTGCCACCCGTCCTGCTGGCCCTCCAAGACCCTCCAGAAGGAGGAAGCGTCGGTTTGGAGCTGTGGATCCCCAATTGAGGCGGGAATTGGAGGAGGAGGAGGCTCCGAGCAGAGAAACTCCAGTTCGGGAGGAGGGTCCTTCCATGAAATTTAAGGGTACAATGGTTCTCTCGGAGTTGATGATCTTGGGAAGAATATCAGGGAGGCTACTTCCCACTTGGTACCAACTTTCAATGAGCTGGCCGGGGCTGTACCTCCTGAGAAGATTCCGCAGTTTGAGGACCTTTCACCTGAGGAGGTGGTCGCAAAGTTGTGTTCCCAGTTGGCTCAGGTTATTTCTTTTTCTTCTCTTCTACATCCGAGGTGTCTTTCAGACTTAGTTTGAAACTGACTTCTTTTTCTTCTTGGCAGGCAAATTACTTGGGGCAAAAAATAAGGACCTGTTTATAAGCCTTTTGTCCGAGGGCGGTCAAACCCAGAGGCTTCGGAATCGTCTTTCTGAAGTGGAGGCCAAGCTGGCTAGTGCCGAGGAGAGGAATATGGACCATGAGCTGGCTGCGGTCGAGGCTGTCAAAACAAACAAAGCTCTTAGGGCTGCTGCTACTCTAGAGCGCAAGAACGCTGAGGAAGCTAGAGCAAGTTTGGTGGATGCTCAAGGTGGAAGTGGGCAGCGTGGAGTATAAGCTGCGGGCCAAATAGGAGGAACTGGGACGGGCCCGTGCCGAGCTCAGGGATAAGGAGATCGAGTGGGAGGCCGAGAGGGACTCCATTCATCTTGAAGGGGTTGGTGATTGTGCTGAAATCATACCAATAGTGCTGCCCGACCTGGATATGGGGCCAGTCCATGCGGCCATTCGTTTCTGTAAAGGGGAAATATCTTAGGAGGAGTTCCAGAAGTGGCTTCCCCCTTCTTCCGAGGAGGTGATGGATCCCGACCCGATTTTCGTTGTCCCGGTCTCCCAGATTTCCCAAGAAAGCCGACCTGAGGTTCCTGCTACTAGCGAGGGCTACCCTGAGATTCCACCTCCCATTTTTGAAGTAGAGGTCTCCCGTGTCGCCGAGGTTGAAGCTGCTGTTCTCGTTCTTGAGACCGAGTCGATCCCTCCATCGTCTGAGTCAGTCGAGGAAGAACTTCCTGCCCCTGTGCGGGCTTATTAAAGAAGGGGTAATCCGGACGGGGCCCTGTGTACACTTGTCTTTTTGTAATAAAACTTCATACTTTATATATATTTATGTGTTTGCTTTCTCTTTTTCTTCCCTTTTTTTTTATTTCATTCTTCACGTTTCCCTTCGAACACTTGAGAGATCTTCGTGGGGAAAATATGAGCTGGAGGGACGTAATCCGACCCCGAGTAGTAAGAAACACTTGGCTCTGGTGGAATCGGCGGGACATAACCCGACCCCGATTTGAGGGAAGCACTAGGCTCCGGGGGGAATGTTACGTCCCCGAGCTGTATGGAACACTTGTCCCTGGGGGAATGTTTCGTCCCCAGTTAAAAAGGTAGGTTTGGTGGGGTGTGGTCCGACCCCGAGCTGTATAACCAAGTGGCCTCGGCGGAACAAAATCCAGCCCCGAGCCAAATAGCTAAATGCCCTCGGCGGAACGTAATCCAGCCCCGAGCCGAATAACTGAATGGCCTCGGCGGAACGTAATCCAGCCCCGAGCCGATAGCTGAATGGCCTCGGCGAACGTAATCCAATCCCAGCCCCGAGCCGAATAACTGAATGGCCTCGGCGAAACGTAATCCAGCCCCGAGCCGAATAACTGAATGGCCTCGGCGGAACGTAATCCCCCCGAGCCGAATAACTGAATGGCCTCGGCGGAACGTAATCCAGCCCCGAGCCGAATAGCTTAATGGCCTCGGGGAACGTAATCCTCCCCCGAGCCGATAACTGAATGGCCTCGGCGGAACGAATCCAGCCCCGAGCCGAATAACTAAATGGCCTGGCGGAACGTAATCCAGCCCCGAGCCAATAGCTGAATGGCCTCGACGGAACGTAATCCAGCCCTGAGCCGAATAATCAAGTGGCCTCGGCGGAACGAATCCAGCACCGAGCCGATTAACTGAATGGCCTCGGCGGAACGAGTCCAGCCACGAGCACTGGTTAATCCTTGGGATTTATTCAGATGGGAAGTGAATCCATCTTTGAAACCCTGTCGAATCTAACTTGGGCGTCCCCTTGTCAGACCGACGAAAAAATAAAAACAAAACTTTCGAAGATAAAATTAAAAGGTGGGGGTGACTTAGCAATTGTCCGAGACCAAAACTTTTAACAAGCGTAAATAACAGCACAGATTCCTTAAAACAGTGTCATGTCCGAGGTTTCCAAAACACAATTCTGAATCTTTCAATTCAGTGTCCCGGCGAACCAGGATTTGGATCAGGAGAGCGCTTGATTGGTAAGGGCACATCCTCTACACGTCGGGTCACTGTGGAGCCTGTGTATTGTACGAGGGCTCCTCCTTACCACGCTGGAGCAGGCACACGCTACAAGGGGGCACAACGCATCCCCGTGTTGTGTCTCTCTTGGATCCAAATGATGAATGGATCAAAGAGTGTCTGGGATACTAAGGGTATATTCCTCCTAGGTCCGGCATCACTGGAGCTAGCATCGTCACGGGGGCATCATCATCCCCCGTGCTATGCTTCCCACGGATCCATTACATCGGGTAAGTGAGGATCAAAAGAGTGCTTGACACATTAAGGGCATGTTCCTCCTTATGTTCGGTAACACTGGAGTAAGCGATCGCCACGGGGGTAGCATCCCTCCCTGTGTTATGCTTCTCACGGATCCTATGCATCGAGTATGTCCCTGAGGACCCCGAGCCAGAGAGATACTTGATCTGGGGGAATGTCCCGTCCCTAGACCAAGAGCATGACTCGATGGGACGTAACCCGTGTCCCCGAGCCGAATAGTCAAGTGACCTCGGCGGAACAAGCCCAACCCCGAGGTGTTCGAAGCTTTAAGGGCATATTCCTCCTTACGTTTGGTAACACTTGGAGCAAGCAATCGCCACGGGGGTATCATCCCTCCCCGTGCTATGCTTTTCACGATCTATACTCTGATTCACCTTCGTCCCTGCTGTTTGATGCTTGTATGGAGTCGACTGATTCTGGTGTGACTTGTGCTTCTTTATGGTGGTAGCCGTAGTCGGGTAGTTACGGGTTTTGTGCTTTTGACCTTGGACCGTTGTATTTGAGTATGTCCCCGGGGTTTTGAATACGGTTTCGCAAAATTATTTTTAGAAGGGCGGGTGAAAAAATAAAGTTTTATTTATATTCGGGGACATACTGCCCTTCTTACAACTCTATGTGGGTCATTTTGATAGAGGCTTTGTTTTTGAATTTCTGTCCCTTATTGGGTTGCTGCCAAAGAAGAGGAGGACAAGAGAATTTACTGAAAGTATTTTCTCAACATCTCGGCGGTCCATGGCTTTTTTAATCTTGTGTCGTCCAGCTGTTCCAAGAATTAAGCTCATGGCCTTACCACCTCTGCGATTTTGTATGGCCCTTCCCACTTGGCACCTAGCGAGCCCTCCTCTGGTTGCCGGGTGTTTAAGGTGACCTTCTCAATACTAAGTCGCCCGGGAGGAAGGAGCGGGTCCGAACTCTTCAATTGTAGAAGCGGGCCATTCTTTGTTGGTAGACTGCTGCTTTCATAGTTGATTTCTCTCTCTTTTCCTCGATCAGGTCGAGGTGGTTTTTGGTAAGTTCTTCATTCTGCTTACTCCCAAAGTGGCGGACCATGTGAGTTGCTACCCCGATTTCTGCTGGAATGACGGCCTCACATCCGTATGATAGGGAAAATGGTGTTTCCCCTGTGGAATCTTTGTAGGTCATCCGATGTGCCCATAACAATTCTGATAATTCTTCGACCCATAAGCCTTTGCATGACCCGAGCCGAGCTTTAAGGTTTGCCTTGATGGTCTTATTTGTTGCCTCAACCTGTCTGTTTGACTTGGGATGGGCTGGTGAGGCGAATTTTAAGGCGATCTGGAGGTCTTCGTAGGGCTTCCTGAATCCTTTGCTATCGAATTGTTTCCCGTTGTCGGTGATGATCGTCCGGGGGATTCCGAACCTGCAGATTATGTTCTTTTTTACAAACTCTGTGGCCTTTTTCTCCGTGATGGTGGATAGCGGCTCGGATTCTGCCCATTTTTTGAAATAGTCTATGGCCACGATTGCATATTTCGCCTGCCCTCGCCCTTTTGGCATTGGCCCTATGATATATAGCCCCCACTGTGCGAACGGCCAGGGCTGGACAGGGTGGTTAATTGTTCTGCCGGTTGATGGTGGATGTTGGCATTTTTTTGACAACCTTCGCATTTCTGGGCTATCCGCACACCGTCCTGATGCATGGTCGGCCAGTAAAATCCTTGTCTTAAGGCTTTAAAGGCGATTGATCTTCCTCCGGCGTAACTTCCACAGATGCCCGTGTGAATTTCCCTGAGCACATAATCTGCTTCCTCCTCTGTTAAACATCTCAGGAGGGGTATGATATAGACTCTCCGGTAGAGCACCCATTCGATAAGGGAGAACTTGGTGCTTTTGAATTTTAGTTTCTTGGCCTTCTTTCTGTCCTCGGGTGTTTCTCCTGTTTCCAAGTATTTTCTGATCGGTTTTAGCCATGAAGTTTTATCTTCTTCATCCATGGTTCTTACTTTGAGTTCTCCTACGCTCTTTTCTCGGAGGCAGATTAGGGGGATTGTTCTGGGATTCTCTGTTTTTATTGAAGATGCGAGCCGTGCAAGAGAATCTGCTTCGCCATAGTCTTCTCGTCCGATTTGTTCGAAGTGAACGTTCCTCATTTTTCCTATTAACTTCTTTACTTCAGTCAAGTAGGCTCTCGTGCTAGGTTCCCTGGCCTGGAATTCGCCTTTTAGTTGCTGAATAGCAAGCTGTGAGTCACTCCTTACTACCACGTTGTGGACTCCCACTACTGTGCATAGCCTTAATCCGGCCAAGATTGCTTCGTATTCGGCTTCATTGTTTATGGTTTCGAAGGCGAATCTTAAGGCAAAAATACTTCTTCCCCCTTGTTATTTTTTAACACGATCCCGGCTCCGCCGCCCTGTGAGCTGACAGACCCGTCTACTAACATCACCCACTTGTCTTCCCCTACTGTCAAGATCTGGGGTTCGGTGAACTCTACAACAAAATCTTCCAAAGCATGTCCTTTCATTGCTACCCTTGGAAGGTAGGAGATGTCGTGTTCGCTTAACTCCACCGACCACTTCATCAATCTTCCCGTGGCCTCTGGTTTTTGTAAGATCTGTCGCAGGGGGTGGTCGGTGTAAACTTTGATAGGGTGGGCTTGGAAGTAAGGCTGCAATTTTCGAGCTGCGGTGATCAAAGATAGGGCGACTAGTTCATGTCACGGGATACCGGGTTTCTGTGTCCAACAGGGCTTTGCTGACATAGTATACTGGTCTTTGGATTCGGTCGGCCTCTTGCACCAGCACCGAACTTACTGCGTGTTTTGAAACAGCCAAGTATAAGTATAATGTCTCTCCTTGGAGAGGTTTTGCTAGGAGCGGGGGCTGTGCTAGATATTGTTTCAGTTGTTGGAAGACCTATTCGCACTCCGGAGTCCAGTCGATCCCCTTTTGTGCTTTCTTGATGGCTTTGAAGAAATGGTGGCATTTGTCGGTTGCTCGGGAGATGAATCGGTTAAGCGCGGCTAGCCTGCCGGTTAGACTTTGAACTTCTTTCACCGTCCTGGGAGATTTCAAGTCCAGCACAGCTTGTATCTTTTGCGGGTTTGCTTCTATGCCCCTGGAGCTCACCATGTAGCCTAAAAACTTCCCGAAGGCGCACTTTTCTGGGTTAGTTTTAATTGGTATTTCCTCAATAACTCAAAGGTTTTCTTCAGGTCGGTCACGTGACACCCCGGCGCCTCAGACATTGTTATCATGTCGTCAACATACACCAGCATTGTTGTGCCAATGAGTGGTTTGAAAATCTTGTTGACCAGTCTCTGAAAGGTGGCTCCTGCGTTTTTTAATCCGAAGGGCATTACTTTATAACAATAAAGCCCTTGATCGGTGACAAAAGTTGTTTTCTCCTCGTCAGCAGGTGCATCTTGACCTGGTTGTATCCTGAGAAGGCGTCCATAAAGCTCAGCAGTCCCTTGCAGGCTGTCGTATCTACCAGCTGGTCTACGTTTGGCAGTGGGAGCTGTCCTTCGGGCACGCCTTGTTGAGGTCGGTGAAGTCCACGCACATCCTCCACCTCACGTTTGCTTTCCTTACCAATACCACGTTCGAAACCCATTCTAAGTACTCGACTTCTCTGATGAAGCTGCTTTTAACAGTTTTTCCACTTCGGACGCCACTGCTCTGCACCATTCTTGTTAAAGATTCTTCTTTTCTGTTAACGGTTTGTGTGTCGGGTGTACGCCCAGTGGTGACTGATGAATTTTGGATCAATCCCGGCATGTCGTTGTGCCCCCATGCGAAGATGTCGGGGTACTTCCGCAGGCATTCCAGCAGGTCCTTTTTCAGGATTTCGTCCAAGTTCCCCCTATCTTTATGCTTTTATTCGGTCCGAACAGGTTAACTTCTTCTAATTCTTCAGCTACCTCTAGCCGGGCAACTTTGTCCGGGCGCGGACCCGGGTCTTTCTTTGGATTTTCCCCGTCTTCCCCCATTTGCCTCTTCATGGTGCTTCCTTCGATGCAGAGGGCTTCCCGTGAGAGAGTGGCGAAGCAACTACGGGCTATCTTCTGACTTCCGTATATGATTCCGATCCCTTCTCGGGTAGGAAATTTCAGTTTCAAGTAGTAACAGGACATCGCGGCCTTTGTTTTCATCATAAAAGGTCGGCCGACAATGACTTGGTAACTGCTCAGGCAGTCCACCACAGTGAAGTTTACCCTGACTGTTCGGGTTATGGGGTGAGTTCCGATGGTTATTGCTAGTTGTGTTCTTCCCAGCGGGATGACCGTTGAGCCTCCAAAACCATATATGAGGTGCTGTCATTAGTTAGGTTACGTATTCTATCCCCAGGCTTTCTAAAGTTTATTTGGATATTGTCTACTACCGCGCTTCCGAGGTCTACCAGGATCCTATCCACTCTGTGCCGCTGATTGTAGCTTTGATTATTAGCGCATCATCATGGGGAAAACTCACCCCTCGTGCATCCTCGTCGGTGAACATTATGGGCACCGACCGACCCTCTTGTAGTGTCGGGGGTCTTTCTGTTCCTAGCACCTCTGCCCCTTGAGCTCGGCTATAATTCTTTCTTGACCGGTTGGCGTCCCCGGCCAGTGTACTTCCCCCTGCGATGATGTTCACATGTCGATTTCGTGGCCCTTTGTCTGGCCGCCATGGTTTCATGGTCGATATAATATTTAGATACCCATTTCGGGCTAGGTCCTCCATTTGTTCCCGCAGATCTTTGCATTCATCCGTTGTGTGCCCCCTCAGGTTATGATGTATGCAGTAAGACTTCTGGTTCCTTTTATCTGGGGGGAATCTCCTGAGGTCGGGATCTATCAAGAGGTCTTTTTCCTGTATTTCCATGATGATTCGCCCTGGTGGTTTGCTTAGGGGAATATATGTTTCTTCTCGGACTACATGATTCACCTAGGTCGCGACCCCTTTTCCTGATCTCTTCGAGGTATCGGTTTGAATTCTTTGGGTTTCTGATTGAATCTTTTGAATTCCCTGTCCGGTTGTCGGGGGCCTCTATTCTTGCTGTTCTTTCCCGAATGGCCGTCCCTATTTAGGAGATCTTTTCTTCGCTTTCTACCAAGACAAATTTCCGGGCTACCTCTAGAGCGGTGGCATAATCCGGCGTGTCCTGGATTCTTAGATGAGTCCATAGCCTCCCGACCTTTAGGGCTCCTTTAAAGCTTTCTAGGGCTTCTAGGGACTCATATCCCCCGACTTCCATTACCATGTTGTGGTATCTCTCAATAAAATTTTTTAGGGGCTCGTCATCTCCTTGTTTCATAAGTCTTAATTCTACAATCGTCTTTTTGGGGACGCAGACCCCTTTAAAGTGTCGAATGAATGACTTCATAAGTTGTGTGAAGCCTCCGATGCTCCCCGGAGCCAGACTTCTGTACCATAGGATGGCGGGTCCACCTAAAGTTAAGGGGAACACTTTGCACATGGCATCTCCTACTACTCCCTGGACTTCCATCAACAAGACAACTTTCGATGTGTGATTTCGGGTCAGAGTGGCCTTTGTAGGGTGCCATGGTCGGCATGCTGAATCGCTTTGGGAATTTTGCCGACCTTATTTTTTCCGCGAGGGGAGATTCCTCCTCATTATCCCGGGCATCCCCTGCATCGGTCCTGAGGCCTACTCCCCACTTGGTCATTTCCTTTTTTAACCAAGACTTTATTTCACTACTTGCGCCGCCATGTCGTATCCTGTGCCCCTCCGTGTGTCTATTGCCCCGGGTGCGGCGTTCCTCATCCCTTGGAATTTCCCGCACACTTTCACTATGCTCCCTGTCCTCTTTTCTGAAGTCGTAGAGACTGTCATAGGAGGGATCCGGTGATGGTCTTCCTTCTTCTTCTTCTTCCCACGTGTCCTCTGTTTGCGAATCTTTTTCTACAACTACGGATTTTATCCCATAGGGGCCCCTCCTCCTGGGTCTATCGTCTTCACTTGTGTCTATCACCTTTTTCCCTTCTGCTCTTTCACTTTTTTTTTCGACTGGTTCCGATGTCTGGTCTCTCGTTGTTCGTTCCCTCCATTCTCTCCAACCGATCCATCATGGATTTCATGCTTTCTTCCATCTTTTTCATCCAGTCTGTTGCTGGACTCCCCGAAGATTGATGATTTCCGCCTTCTACCATTGTCTTACTACGCGAACTGCTTTTTTGTTGAGTTCCCCACAGACGGCGCCAACTGTTGACGGTTGATTTTGGTCTCAGGGTAATATGGGAATATCACTCCCGAGATAATCCTCCTTCAATAGTGTATTTGTTTGGTTATGGGGGACCAAAGGCAAACTTAGCAAAAGACAGATAAATACGACAATCAAACAAGGAGTTTTAACGTGGTTCGGTGGATTTTTATCCGACCTACGTCCACGGACACAAACAAGACTATTCTTTTATTGCTGAAACTTGTATCTCTTATGCTTTACAAGTTTTGGCACAATGAGGTTGATATTGATTCTGATCCCTTTACACATACTCTACCCTTCTATTTATAATAGTTAAGGAATCAGATTCCTCTTACTATGAGGATTCCTAGTTGAAAACTTTCTCCTGTTCCCACAAGGATTCCTTAATCAAATCTACCTTTTTCCTTTATCCTTCTAGGACACTGTCTTCGTCAGTATTTCTTATGAAGGTAGGATTGTCTTCTTATCCGCAGGATAGGGTGTCATCTTCTGGAGCATATCTCGCTATCTGGTCGGTCTTCATAAGGTCGGTCATAATGGTCTTTTGAACTGAGAATGCTGCCGCCGATTCTGATAATCCCTGGTCATTCGTACCAAAGTGCTCTGCTGCCGATCATAAAGAGATCGGTCTGTAACCATAATGTGCTCGGTATCCTCATGTTATGGTCGGCCTTTTATTTGTAAAACGCTCGGGCCCTTACTGCTGGCTTTTTATGGGTCGGGTCGGTTTTAGTGATCTCACCCAATAATGGAATTACCCTTCTACCCTTGTCGTGCTGTTTTAAACATCAAAGTGCCTGAAAACACCATCAACAAAACGAATAGAATATGAATCCATTATATTTTAATTCGATTTATTTAGGATTCAATACAATTTTGATTCGTTGATTCGTTTTGTCACCCATAATTTCTATTTCTATTTAAACTAGACAATTTCGGGTGCAGCTATCAAAATTAAATTCAATAATTTTGGGTGAAACTTGTGTTTTGAGTTGAGAATTCCAATCAACTGTGAGACAAATATTTATTTGTTAGAGAACTATTATTTTATTTTCCGACGAAAATAACTCCCATTTGTAGATGCTCTTATAAATAACTGTTCAAAGAATTAGGATGTGTTGATAAGAAGGCCACTCAAGTGTTTGATATATTTGTGAATTATGTGATTGATGAAATGTTATCTCAAGTTAGGGGTGAGGAAATTTGATTTCCCTTTCGATTTCTAGTAAAATTTGAATCTATTTAAAAAAAGAAAAAACCAGTCTTTAATTATTAGAAATCGAAACATACCTAATTAAATAGAATATATTATCCATCTGTTTAGATCTGATTCTGGATGATATTATTTTCACACAGAAATCTTATTTCACTTATTTATGAGTGGTTTTGAAACTAATATTCAAATTCTGAACTCTTTCTTCTCTGTCCAGTTTGAGAATCCAGAATCGATCAGTTTCCTTCTTCAGAATGAAATAGTCCTTTGAATTGCCTAAACGACATGGAGGTTGGCTCTTGTCAAAACAATTGAGTGTGTCAATGGATAACTTATCCCGTATGAGCCATTTCGTACAATTTATATGCTCAAGTTGAAATATTTCCTTGTCTACGCAACATATATTGAAATTAATTGATTTGCTTTAAAATTCTATATGTGGCGCAAACAAGTTTCAACTTTGTTCTATAATTTCTCACTGCAAAAATACTTGTCTAGAGAAAAAAATTGCTTCGCCTGCTGATGCTTCTTTTTCAACTTCATCATCGTCATTGTACAAAAATCCGGTTCCATAAATTTTTCAGAATATTGAAAAATCGAAATCTATTCAGTTCTAATTATTTGAAATCGAAACCTATCATTAGATAATTAGTTTTGGAGACAACTTTTCGATATGATTTCAAGTACTCTCGAAATTATTACACCCGCAGCCTCAATGAAGCTCTCATCCATCACTCGTCACTAAGTAATGATATATACAAATATATCCAACTTAAACCTCATCTCAAATCCACCAATTACCAAAAACAACAAATTTTATTAAATTATTAAATTAATTTTTTTCTTTTTCCACTTTTTGCATTTGTTTTAGTTTTACCATTTATGGTAGTTGATGGTAGGGTTGGCAATGCACTGAGATGTGACGAGATTGAAAGTTCCTACAAACAATATCAAATAGCAATCATACTTAAGAGGGAGGTGAAATGAGTAATTAATAAATAATGCGGAATTAAAAATCTTTTCAATATTAAACTACTTAGTTGATAGCTTTATCCATTATGCTTAAAATTCAGTTTATATAATTAATGTATTCAACATTGAATATAATTAATTTATAAATTATGAACAATAATAGAATATCGATTTTACTTTAATTGTCCAAAAGTGATTATCAATATTAGTTTTAACAATGATAATTTCAATATATGATATCGAAAAATAATATAAAACTTGTAATAAATAAGTGATATATGGATATAGAATCTGACACTAAATTTATAGTGGTTCGGCCAACTCCTTGCCTATATCCACTACTGCAAGCCACGCTTGAAACTTTTTACTATGTAAAATGAATCCATACTTTACATTAAGAGTTTTCCTGGCTCACTCCCAAACTTTTGGGATTTTCTTCTCATGCTTCCTAACCTTAAGCTCCACACACCTTAGAGTTTTCACCAACTCTCAAGGTTTATAATTTTGGGTTTTCAAGGTTCCCTAAACTCTTAGAGTTTTTGCAAATTTCGTTAGTGCTGCGTTCGTTGAAGCGTTCGAACGTGTGACGTTAGTGGCACGTTCGTTGTTGGGTTCAAACAAAATATTCTAGAGAGCAAATGTATGTGGTGCGTTCGAGTAAGCGTTCGAACGAAACATTCCAGAAAGCAAACGTTCGTGGTGCATTCGAGTAAGCGTTCGAACGAACCTTTCCAGAAAACACTCGTTTGTGCGTGCTTTCGAGTGGCGTTCAAACGCCCGTGCAGAATTGAGTTATTTTGGACGCCTTTTTAGCCTAATCTAGTATTAGGAAGCCTATCTTTTTACCCTACCTATATAAAGAACATATATCCACATTCCTCCAGTGTTGAAAACATATTCTCTCAAAGCTGTAAAATTTTATAACTTTTCAACCTATTCTTTTCTCACCTTGAAGACTTCATTGTTTTCCTTGTCTTCGCTTTTGTGGTGTGATTGATCTTTGTTAAACCATCAACACAAATCAAAACCCAATTTCTTAAACCTTCAGAGTTCTCAAGGAAGAAGATTGGCAGTCGGAGTTCCGGCATTCAGAGTTGCAGAATTGATTCACTCAGAGACTTCAGAGGTTCTGGAGAAAACCGTGGGATACGGGCTCGGGGAGTTCTTCGAATTCTTGCAATTTAGAGATACTAAAGTCGATGGAGTTTCCATCATAGGACTTTTACCATCACTGTAAGTTTTTCTCTTTATAATGGATTTGGGCTGGTAGTCGAGATACCCGGAGTTATTTTTTTACTTGCACGAGTTTTCCAATTCGTCAACAAATTACTATGTTGATTTGTGTAATTGAATTTATTTCCTATATTGATTTATTATTTTACATTGATAAATTACTACTGTTAGAATTAAAGGTGCTTGTTAGGAAATCCATAGTAGCAATAGTTAGGACTTGTATTGATTATTGTGATAAATTCCGCATAAGGTCAGAAGCTTGGATAAAAATGCCTGAACTTGATCCTTGACCCGTTTGATATGGAACGTAGTCAACCCTTAAATTTTCCCCCATTCTTTGATGAGACTGAATATTTACATTTGATGGTGTCCAGATTCATACTAGTTGGCCATAGTGCAAGTGGGAGATTGTTAGGGATATGCCCTATACCCAACTTGTGGATGGGCTATATGTACATGTATTTGTAATATTTTCATAAATTAATAAAATGGAAATATTTATTATACGTGTCTTACATAACTTATATGAATTATCAAACACTGTAATAAAGCCCTTGGAGTAATAAGATGATGGTTTCCACGCCTTATGAGAATCATTACTCTTAAACGTTAATAGTAATAGTTTTGTGAATAATTTGGGCGTTCACAAAGCGGAGAGACTAGCATGATGATATGATCCTCCCTTAAGTGGGGTTGCTGATCTCATAGGCTACTAGCGGAGATCCATCCGCTTGGTGTATCACATGGATGCATGAGTTGCTCATGTCCATCGAACTGACCGCCGAAAGTTTCACATGAAGTGTTTATCCCATGTGTCTGTGAGAACTTTCATGTATCGATTGTATGACTAGTCCTTAGACTTGAGGTCTTTACAATCTTATGGTGGATCAAATAACTTTGACATTCTCCTTCTCCGGTTCAACAGATCCGGTCATAAGGGTATGATTGGGTCATTTGTTGAAAAACATGAAGTTTGTAAAGATACAACAGAGAATCACCACTCTCTCGGATAATGTTTTCTTATAAGAGTAGTATTCCAGTTCGCGGGTTGATATGTGTGATCAGTGCATGAGACTGTGGCCTCAGCGAAAGAATCATGTGAGATTCTTGGTTTAGCACGATTCATGACACTATCAAAATCATACATTTGACTATATAGGTACACACTTTCCATACCCTAGGTCAAACGGTGGGGATACAATGAGGCGAGGACCGTATCATATGTAAATCGCATACAGAATGGATATATATATTTTATTCTCATTTGGGGGCCTTGACATGTTGCTAGATGTCAACCTTGGTCATTGAAATCGAATGACCATCTGATCGGAGGATAATTTATGTTCGATTAAAATATCACGATTTATTTCATGTCCAACTTGAGGGGAACCCAAAAGGTCACACACAACAAAGTCGAAATCAATGGTTAACAGTGCACAGTACAAATTTAACAACATTTATGATTTCTGTAGGAATTGTTCATAAATGGTTCAATATGTTTAATTATTGAACAGATCATTTATGAGGTTCCATAGTGGCTTAGGGATTGGTGAATGACGATAGGGGCACTTTGGGAATTGGAATAAATAAATAAATAAAAGTGAATAGTAACATGAATAGTAACATGAATAGTAATTTTTTTTATTTGTTATTTGTTTTGAATTCCAATTCGGCCCAAATTCTTATTAGGGTTTTATAATATCATTAAACCACTAAATTAAGATCCAATGGCTAAGATTAAATTAGTTTTTATCCCACATCAGATTCTTAATTAATTTTGTTGTCTTTGGAGCACCTATATAAACCCAAAGAATTATTTACAAATTTTTGCACCAAACCTTTAATATCTTGGGTTTATATAAGTGAGCAACTCTAGAATTTAAGAGTAAGCCACTGATTTTGAGGATCCTTAAGTCTAATTGATTAGAGGAACCTCGTGTTAAAAGTTTTTAGATATTTTCTTAGGCTAGCAGTAAGGGCAAAATACATGTGCACTCAATGCGTAGTCTTGCCGTTGAGTTTTGGCTTTGGTGTGTGCACCTTTGGAGGTCACACACTTGGGTGGCTCTTTGGAACGTGGAAGAGCTTGCTGAGTTCGAGAAAAGCTTGTAGATTGGAGGGAGGACTGGATGAGTCTTCGGTTCAAGTAAGTCTTTTTCTTTCTTTATTTTAATTAGAGTTCTTATGATAGTTAGCATGTTTAGGTATATGTTCTTTACATGTTTTATGTGTTTTATGCTTAGAATATATAGTAACATGCCTAGGCTTGTAGAATAATCAAAATAAATGGGTCTTGGGCAAAAGGATAGCGGCATCATAATTTCTTCTTGATTTTCCGCTGCACACTCTGTTGGTTTCTATTAAGGTCCCAAGATCATAAACAAGCATGAAATATGTGCGAATACAAATCAACGAAGTTGTGGAATACTCACATCGATCGGTTGAGTGACGCGGCAACGAACAAAACTCAAAATTCTACTCATGGAAGGTCACGGCAGTGGCAGTCACTGCTCACTATTTTTTGCTCGGTTTTGGTCCTCCGTCAAGCTCCAAGCTTCGTCGAACGATTCCCGGCTCATTGGTGGACTTCCCTATCACCATCGCATGTCTCTCGGAGTGCTAGCTCTTGTGATTTTTGCCACAAAAATCACCACTCAAGCTTCCCTATCTCACGGCAAAACTGAACGAGTGAGGTATTTTTACCCCTCAATGGGCGTGTGAAGAAGAGAGAGATGAGAGGAAGAGAGAGTTGTAATTGTTTTCAAAAAAAAAAGTTAATGAATGATATACCAAAAAATCAAATAAAATAGTATAAGTCATTTCATTCAATCACACTTGAGTGTAACACACTCAAACATCAACTCACATCAAGTCAATCAAGTTGTCAAGTCACATCACTCAAAGTGACAAGTGATTTGACGCTTGAAGTGACTAGTGATTTGACGCTTGATGTGACTAATGATTTGACGCTTGATTTGACTTGCGTGCCATACTCGAATTCGAAATGCGAATGCGCTCGCAAAAAATCCCGGGCTCGGGTTCACTAATTCCAAATTAACGAATTTTTCGTTGCGACGTAATTAAATGATTACGCCTAGAGAAGTCACTATTCACGTCGCTAACGAATTAATTCTAAATTAATTTGTTTGCCCGAATTAAAATCTAATTTTAATTCCGAGTCGAAATCCAATTTCGTTTAATATATCGAATATATTAATTTACCGATTAATTGCAAATTAATCGTTATCTCTCTTTATATGATATTTTATCCTAGATAAAATATCTTGCAATTAATCCCAGATTAATTTTCTCTCTCTTCTAATTAATCCCAGATTAATTTATAGTGTGAGTCATACGTCATCGATGAATCTTCGGGAAGCGACACATGAGATCCCCGGATATGTTGGCAGTAAATTCGGTCGTCGGACTATCCGAACACGTAAGTACCTCGTACTACGTTTATACCGATTTACAAGACAATGTTGGCTTCTAGCAAAGCGCCATGCCTACCCAATTCTCCAGAAATATCCTTACAGGAATAAAGGATCTATATCAGGCGTAGTATACGTAGTATAGCGTATGTCTATCCAGTATCGGATGATCACGTGTTAGGCCTGGGACTGTAATTGTGTCTGCCCCGTACGAAGCACATGTCGGATGTCTAGTAACTAGTCTCTATAATCGGATAAACATGACCTTGTCATTTTATTCCGATGACTGCAGTACTTAAGAGTACTAGTACCGTATCCTACGTGACCATCATCTCCATATGACAGGAGTGACACTTCCGTCTTGACATCACACCCAACACACTACGATTCTCAATATACCCAGCATTGGCGTACACAAAACCTGTTAAAGCCCTGGACGACCGCAACCAAAGTATATTGATTGTCGCAAGTATTAGCGGTGCAAGTCTCAGGTTAAGACCAAAGACACCTACCCTGATTTCGGACTTCCATAGACACATAGTCATACTACCAATGGAATTCCGAGGGGGTATATCCAGAGCGAAGCTGTTTCCCGTACCATCGGTAAAATACAACCTCCTATTACACTTGCATGAGTATCCTATACCCAAATATATGAGAACTATGACGATGTACCCTCACAACGCGCATAAGTGCAATACTAGTCTTTTACGTATTTATCGATGTCCAATCTCGATAATAATCTGACTATGGATATTTAATGATTTATCCTTCGTGGACTGATATTGTCTCATATCATTCTCCATCCAGGAATAAATCATAGGGACCTCCTATCATTTATATATCTAGGTGATCTAATCACAAATGATAAGAGTGCAATCTCATTTGTCACATAGTTAATTTATACAACAACACCATGATCTGTACAAATAGTGAAGCTATGGGTCATAATTGTCCAACAATCTCCCACTTGGCCTATAGCCAGTCACTCGAGTGTCTAACACCCAAACTATATACGGTTGGCTCAAATTACTGAGAAAAGCTTTCGTCAATGGATTTGCATGATTATCGTCTGATGCGATTTATACGATCATCACATCGCCACGATGTATGATCCGAACGAATCAGATTAATATCGAAGTATGTATCTGGATCGTTGATGAGACCATTAATTCTTTAGCATGTGCGGACGCCTAGCTCAGCTGCTAACAGAACTATATCTAATCTAATTAGATTTTATATCGACCCAGAAGGCTTCTATTGCCGCCTCAGCTGCAGCAATAACCCGAATTTGTTGTTTATTTGGTAACAGTATCTTGCTTGGAAGATTTCCAGCTCACTGTTCCGTTATTCAAACTGTATAGTACCGTTTGCGACTTATAGTCGTCTTATCAGTTTAGGAAAATTGTAGTAGTGATCCCAGTCACTTCAAGTTCTCCTTCTCCATAGACTAAGACAGCATCCTTAGTTCTCTAAGATACTAACGGATGTTCTTAATATCAATCTAGTGACTATCACTCGGATTAGCCTGTTTGTGAATCCATATGCTCAAAGCGTATGAGACACCAGGTCACGTACATTTTTCAATTTACGATTTCACGAAGAGTTTTATCGAAAGCCAAGCTTTCACCGATTTTTTATGGGAATATCATTTCCAAGAAATGACATATTATCATTGTTTATAGGACAACCACTGTCAGTGCGCTCCCACTAACCTCCTTATATACACAAGAATCATTTCGTTTTGAATTAATCATAAACTATTATGATTTTATAAAAAATGATAATTCCAAGAACCTATGCTTACTTCAATCCAAACATGGATCGAATAACCTGCAAACCTTGTTTGCTAGTTTTGGTACGACAAAACCGTCAGGATGTTATAAACATCCTCCAAAAGGTTTCCTTTTCAGGAAAATGATTTTGCCATTCAGCTGTCATATTTCATAAATGAAACATCCAGCTTTAGCAAGCATTATCCAAATGGATTTACCGTGGCAACAGGTAAAAGGTTGAATCGTAATCAACACAATGTTGATAACGATACCTTTTCGCTACAAGCCTAGCTTAGTACGTTGGTATGTTTCCATCCATGTACGTCTTCCTTGAAGACTTTTATAGTACCAATAGGCACAATGCCTTGTGGTACATCAACTAGTATCCAAACTTGGTTGATATACATGGAATCCATTTCGGATTATATGGCACTTTGCCATAATAGGGAGTCGATATCTTGTATCACTTCCTCTTACGTAGTCAGTTCTTATTCCTCAATAAGATAGACATCTTTATGAGGTGAGATCAGAAACCTATACCCCAGGTTATTTTCTTACTCTCTCTGACATACGCGGTTCTTGTGTATACGAAGATAATGGTAATAGTTTCATCCTTGATAAACTATTTGTGTTCCATTAGGATTCGGTGCCTTGAACAATATTACTCCGACTTTCATCGAGTCTTACTATCCTCCCACTTACCACTGCATATCGGTATTCTTCTTAGGAAAACCGCATGGTGAGCAACAATCTAATTGTTCCCTTGTGAGTTGTATAAGTACAATACTTATGGTATCCCTAAGATAACCTACATATGGCATTTATCCAATTTGGGTTTTAGTTTGGTATCATCCAAACATATGCCTAGCATTCCCAAATTTTAGGAATGAGAAACTCTGTTTCGTTCCTATTCATATCTAATATGAAATCTGTCAAACAGATTTTTATGGAACCTTATTCTAAATAAGTTCTTGCACTGTTAAAGCGTATCCGTTGAAGGAAATGTAGCTCAGAGCGACTTATGATTAACCTTATCATGTCCAACAAAATTCGGTTACTCAGTTCGGACACACCGTCAAAATGACGTGTTCCGAGAGGAGTCCTCATTGAAAGAATACTATACTCTTTCAAGTATATAAGAAACTTATTGCTTAAGTATTTTCATCATGGTCTAACCGTGATGGTTTTATACTTTAGCTGGTCTGCTTGTCTATTTTCGTGTCGAAACTTAAAAGTTTCTGATTTGTGTTTCAAAAGAGACACATAACCATAACGTGATGCCACATCCGTATAGGTCACGAAATATCTATATCCATCTCTAGCCTAGCTAGACATTGGCCCATTTTCTTCATTATGAATTAGGGCTTGCAGATTGATCACATTTACACTTTTACCAAGTAAAGGTGTTTTAGGCATTTTGCCCAATTAACTAGATTCATAGACTTTATTTGATTAGAATCAAATTTTTCCTAGTACCCACTCTTCAAAAGTGTGGATATACGATTCTTGTTTTAGTTGTGTCCCAGACAACAATGCCACATCAGTTTGAGCTGTTTGTTTGTCATGTTATATATTTGAGATTTATTTATATTCAAAATATAAATTATGTTATTCACATCTAATGTGTTTATCTCAATATCATCTTTATATAATGAAACACTTTAGTGTTCTAGAATATAAAGGTTCACCCGCAGCGGGTCAAACACTGATACAGAGATAATGTATCTAGTCAAACTAGTTACATTATAACAGTTTCCTTATTTAATTACACACCCGAAGGTAGTTCCTAAACTTAGGTATCTGCGGTTAAAACAGTGACTTTCGTCCCATTTTCAATTCGCAGATAAATCTCAATTGAGGTCAGTATCCTGCTCATAGCAGATTCTGAACATGAATATATATATTTATGTCACACTAAGTATCTAAAATCCAATTTTAATACTAGTAGTAAATATATTTATGACAAACATATTTGAATTCTGAGCCTTGCTCGTCTTAAATTCCTTTAGGTCTGCTTTGTTCAAACGGCAGTCACGCTTCCGCGATCCCGTTTGCCACAATTTAAGCAGACATTTTTGGATATGTCATTTATCTTCCTAGAAGATTATAATGATTTTGCATTTGCCAGTTTCAACACTCCAGAAGCCTTTGGCCAAGCCTTGGCCTTCTAGAATATTGAAGTAAGGTGCGCCTTGCGCTATTTGCCTAATTGTAAACTTTGACTTTATCTCTTTGAGAATAGTCATTAACTCTCCAAGAGTTATTATTGCAATTTTAGTACTTCAAAAATCTAAGGATAGATTCTTTGAAGATCCTTCAATTTCATAATCATACTTTAAGGATCTAATCCTTAGTTCAGATTCAGAAATTAAGGAGTCTACTGCGACAAGCTTAATGGATTAAGCACTAAAGTTTTCATTACATAAATCTTCCAAAGATTATGCTCTACTATTTGCTTAACTCCGGGCTTAGGCATAATATGTTATTTTATCAAATAAAGTAACTTATTATTTTCCTGGACCATCCTGAAATTTTATTCCCAATTTGAAAATTAAACCATTTAAATACATTTTCCCTAGGATCATGTTTTAAATGCTAATCTTTCAATTTAATCTTGATTCTAATAGTCCAACTATTTAATCAACGATTTAGGTATTATTTATTATAATGATTACAATAGTCCAACTATTTAATCAACTATAATTTAATAGATTAAAATCAATTATATTGATTACTATAATCCAATTATAAAATCAACTATAAATGAATAGTTTGAATATAGTTCAACTATTAATAAAATAACATTTAAATATTAGTCCAACTAACATTTAATTTATTTGACGAATGATATTTGAATGAGCGCGTATGGCAAGTAATTAAATGACTATTGCAAATTCAATTCTTGCCTCCCACTATTTTTCGGCGAGCCTCTAACCCTCTGTTGAGTACTCGGGAAACCGTGTTTCCTAGTGGGCTTGGATCCCGTTAAATATCACACAATCTTGACTTTGGCCAACAAATTGTATGATAATTAACTAGGTAGATCTCTATGATCAATTGGATCCAATCAAATTCCTAGATCCAGTAGGGGGACATCCAAGTCCAAAACATATATCTTATATATTCCAATACATCCAATGTATTACCTAACCTTTTTTCCTTTGAATCAACTAAGCCTTGGCTTTGGCACAACAAACATAGTGATCCTAGTCAAGCGCGACCTATTGACAATGGAAAGCTTCGTAATCAATGTCGATGGACAAGAAGTGCTCTTGACTTTGGCCAACAAACCATAACTTGGACAAGACACCAATATGTAACAAAGCTCTCGTGATTCTAGTTAGTGTTCCTAGAACATGCCAATGATCTAATAAGCAAGAAAAGGTGTTCATAAATTCATTATAAGTTGCGGAATTACTTACATTGAATGGATTTGAGCTTTTAAAATTTTGAGAAGAAGATCTCCAAGATCCTTCATTTGTTGATTCCAAGTTTTGAGTTGGTTTCCAAGATCCTTCCTTTGATGATTCCAAGCTTTGAGTTGTTTGAATGAAGATCTCCAAGATCCTTCATTTGATGATTCCAAGCTTTGAGTTGGTTTCCCTATCACCTTAGTTGATTCCAAGAAGTGATAGCTTTGTTGATTTTGCAACAAAATCAAAGAGATGAGAGAAGGCCATTCACGCCCATGGAGGAGTATTCTAGGGTTTTAGTTCTGTTCCAATTGTTGTGTAATGAGAGAGAGAGATGTCTTTAGGTAAAACCAATTTACCTTTTTACCTAAACAAGGTAGTTGGGTAAATGGTTTAACCAAAACCATTCCAAGGTGGTTGGAAAGTTGGTGGCTTGGCATAAATGCCAACTCCCCTCCCAACAACCACATGTGAAGTGGGCCCCACATTTGAATTCAAAATTCAAATGGATTCTACGAATGTTTGTCGCGGCTCGGATTCGTTTAATCCGATTAAATGAATTTCCGTCGCTAAATTATTAAATCTAATTTAATTAAATGACGACGCCTCGCAAATATATTACGAATACCGTTTACGAATTAATTCTAAATTAATTCGTTCGCTCGTATTAAAGTCCAACTTTTATTTCTTAATGAAATCCAATTCATATTAATATATCTGATATATTAATTTTAGCCCATACGAATCAATTAAATAGAAAAATCAAATTTAACTATTAAATTTATTCTACCGATTAATTCCAAATTAATCGCGTTCTCTCTCTTCCGAACACATTTAATCCCAGATTAAATAATATCTCAATTAATCCCAGATTAATTTTCTCCATCTTAATTAATCCAAGATTAATTCTCTGTCTTAATTAATCCCAGATTAATTCTAATTCTAGTCAACTGTCATCGGTGAATCTTTGGGAAGCGACCCAAGATATCCCTGGATATGTTGGCAGTAAATACAGTCATCGGATTATCCGAATACGTGCGTACCTCGTACCACGTGCTTACCAATTTACAAGACATGGTTGGCTTCTAGCAAAGCACCGTGCCTACCCAATTCTCCAGAAATATTCTTACTGGAATATATAATCTATGTCAGGCGTAGTATACGTAGTATTGCGTATGTCGATCCAGTATCTGATGTCACGTGCTAGGCCTGGGGCTGGAATTATGTCTGCCCCATACGAAGCACATGTCGGATGTCTGGTAACTAGTCTCTATAATCGGATATACATGACCTAGTCATAATATCCTGATGACTGCAGTACTTAAGAGCACTAGTACCGTATCCTACGTGACATCATCTCCACTATGACTGGAGTGATACTTCCGTCTTGACATCACACCCAATACACTATGATTCTCAATATACCCAGCAGAGGCGTACACAGAACCGGTTAAAGCCCTGGACAACCAAAACCAAAGCATATTGATTGTCGCAAGTATTAGCGGTGCAAGTCTCAGGTTAAGACCAAATACACCTACCCTGATTTCGGACTTCCATAGACACATAGTCATACTACCAATGGAATTCTGAGGGATCTATCCAGAGCGAAGCTATTTTCCGTACCATCGATAAAACACAACCTTCTATCATACTTGCATAAGTATCCAATACTTAAATATATGAGAACTATGACGTCGTGCTCCCACAATGCGCACAAGTGTAATACTAGTATATTCCGCATTATCGATGTCCAATCTCGATAATACTGCGACTAGGGATTATTTAATGATTAATCCTTCGTGGACTGATACTGTCTCATATCATCTCAATCCAGGAACTAATCATATGGACCTTCTATCATTTATACATCTTGGTGATCTAGTCACAAATGATCTGTACAAATAGTGACGTTATGGGTCATAATTGTCCAACAATCTCACACTTGGCCTATAGCCAGTCACTCGAGTGTCATACACCCGAACTATGTACGATTCTCTCAAACTGCTGAGGAAAGGCTTTCGTCAGCCGATTTACATGATTATCGTCTGATGCGATTTATACGATCATCACATCGCCACGATGTATGATCCGAACGAATCAGATGAATAGTCGAAGTACATATCTGGATCGTTGATAAGACCATTAATTCTTTAGCTTGTGCTGACGCCTAGCTCAGCTACTTTCAGAACTATATCTAATCTAATAAGATTTATCATCGACCCAAATGGCTTCTATTGCTGCCTCAGTCGCAGCAATAACCCGCATTTGTTGTTTATTCGGTAATAGTATCTTACTTGGAAGATTTCCAGCTTATTGTTCCATTATTCAAACTGTATTATACCGTTGTTTTTATCGGTTAGGAAACTTACAGCAGTGATCCCAGTCACTTCAAGTTCTTCTTCTCTATAGTTTAAGACATCATCATTAGTTCTCTAAGATACTAACGAATGTTCTTAATATCAATCCAGTGACTATCACTTGGATTGACCTGTTTGTGACTCCATATGCTCAAAGCGTATGAGACACCATGTCACGTATATTTTTCAATGTACGAGTTCTCGGAGGGTGTTAACAACTTTAAATCTATCCCAGTAGATCTTTATTCCTAGAATAAAGGTTGTTTCTCCCAAGAATTCTACGGAGAATTTTCATGAAAGCCAAGCTTTCACCGATTGTAATATGGAATATCATTTCCAAGAAATGACATATCATCATTATTTAGGACATCATTGTCAGTGCGCTCCCACTAACCTCCTAATATACACAAGAATCATATTCGTTTTGAATCAAATCATACACCATTATGATTACATCAAAACGATAGTTCCAAGAACCCAATGCTTACTTCAATCCATACATGGATCGAATAACCTGTAAATCTTATTTGCTAGTTTTGGTACGACAAAACCGTCAGGATGTTATAAACATCCTCCAAAAAGGTTTCCGTTTAAGAAAAGCGATTTTGACGTTCAGCTGCCATATTTCATGAATGAAACATGCAGTATCAGCAAGCATTATCCAAATGGATTTATCCATGGCAATAGGTAAAAGGTTTCGTTGTTATCGACACAATGTTGATAACGATACCTTTTCGCTACAAGCCTAGCTTAGTACGTTGGTATGTTGCCATCCATGTATGTCTTCCTTGAAGACTCATATAGTACCAATAAGCAAAATGCCTTCCGGTACATCAACCAGTGTCTAAACTTGGTTGGTATACATGGAATCCATTTCGAACTTCATGGCACTTTGCCATATTAGGGAGTCGATACCTTGTATCACTTCCTCATACATAGTCGGTTCGTGTTCCTCAATAAGATTGACATCTTCATGAGGTGAGATCAGAAACTCATACCTCCTAGGTTATTTTCTAACTCTCTCAGACTTGCGCGGTTCTTGTGTATTTGAAGATTGTGGTACAGTTTCATCCATGATGAACTGTTTGTGTTCCATTAAGAATTCGGTGCCTTGAACAATATTACTCCAATTTTCATCGAGTTTTACTTTCATCCCACTTACCACTGCATATAGGTATTTCTCTTAGGAAAATCGCATGGCGAGCAAAAATTACATTGTTCTCTTGTGAGTTGTATAAGTACTATACTTTGGTTACCCTAGGATAACCTACAATTAGGCACTTATCCGATTTGGGTTCTAGTTTGGTATCATCTAAACATATGCCCAGCATCCCAAATCTTCAGGAATGAGAAAACCCAGTTTCTTTCCTGTTCATATCTAATATGAAATTCTATCTAACAGATTTTCATGGAACCTTATTCAAAATAAGTATTGCACTGTTAATGCTTATCCCTTTGAAGGAAAATGGTAGCTCAGAGCGACTCATGATTAACCTTATCATGTCTAACAAAATTCGGTTTCTCCGTTTGGACACACCGTCAAATTGACGTGTTCCAGGAGGAGTCCTCATTGAAAGAATACTATTCTCTTTCAAGTATTTGAGAAACTTACTGCTTAAGTATTTTCATCATGGTCAAACCGTGATGGTTTTAATACTTTAGCGGATCTGTTTGTCTATTTCGTGTCGAAACTCTAAAAGTTTCCGATTCGTGTTTCATAAGAAACACATAACCATAACGCGATGTAAAGGTCATGAAACATTCATTTCCACATTTAGCCTAGCTAGCGACGATTCTAAATTTAAAGACAATAAAATAAAATTGTTTGAAGGTAGATTTTAAGAAAATTCAATTTTAAAAACTATCTAGGGTTGTGATTTATTCCAATATTATTTAAAGATAAAGTGGTTATTTTATAGTTGGGTAATATATTGATTTATTAACCTGAAACACTAATTTATGTAAAAGCCTCTTCCGATGGTCAATTACAAATACCTAGTATAAACCAATTGAACCATATGTCTATGTCAACCAAATTACCTAGATTCATTATGATTAAGTTCCAATTATGGCTACCCCTGCCCGACAGGTATATTCCTATCCTGTAAGGAAATCTATTGAAAGGGTTATCTATCCTCAAGGAAGATCGTGGGCTATTGAGTCTAAGGTCTTAAACTTAAAATCCCTATGTCTATTTCATTTTAAGTTTACCTAATCAATTTAATTAATGGCCAGTTAATTAAAGAGCATTAAGATTAAGACTCAATAATAATTCTTTTATATTACCCAAATTATAATCTAACCCTTATAAACCCGTGATATTGAATTTCATCACAACCCTAGATACTAACTTAGTTATGACACATAGCTGGGGCTGGTAAAACTTGAAAATAAAAGACATAAACTGCTGAAAAGTAATTGCGGTGAAATAAATACTGAAAAGTAAAAATACAATAAAGATGCTAAGGTAAAAGGAATTAACTTCTACTATAAATTATTTAGATATCTCCCAGTAAAATAATATATAAACTTGTGATTTATTATCAACCGACCAATCTGGCGGTATCCTGATTAAGTCAATTTAAGTCAAAAATAACCAGCCATAAAGGCGGAACCAAAATAACCAGCCATAAAGGCGGAACCTAAATAACCAGCCATAAAGGCCGAATAGTAATTTTATTATCACCGACCAATATTGCGGTATCCTTTATTAATCAGATTTTAAATAGTAAATATATTATTTTTACGGGAGATGAATCTAAATAACAATAGTAAAAGAATTACCTTTCACCTTAGCATAAGGAAGTTACCTCCTCATAGTGAATAGTAAAAACTGTAAAATAAAGAAAGTAAATTATTATTACTATTAAAAAGTAATTACAAAACTTGAATTTAAAGAACTAGAGAGAGAAACTCTCAATTTAGAACTAAGAAGTGAGAGAGAATGGTACACTGAAATATGAAATCTCGAACTCTATTTATAGGCACGGATAAGGGTCCGGCGTCGCGACGCCCAAATTGCACTAGCGTCGCGACGCTGGGTACAGTTCGACACGTGTCACGCGCTGGTTGGTCGGCTCAGAATCTTATCCGATGACGTGGCACTGTTCATGACATCATTGCTTGCGTCACGCTGACGTGTCAACTATTCATGACGTCATTGCTTGCGTCACGCTGATGATGTGGAAGATGATGTGGCGACACGTGGGGCGGTGGCCGTCAGACGAATAAGATTTCGACACGTGTCGCGCTGTGATTGGCTGATGATGACGTGGCATGTTGACTCGGTTGACCTGCTGACGTGGCTGCTGATGTGGAAGATGATGTGGCGACACGTGGGGCGGTGGCCGTCCAAACAATGAGATGTTGACACGTGTCAAGCTGTGATTGGCCGATGATGACGTGGCATGTCACATGGCATTGTTGACTCGGTTGACCGGTTGATGTGGCGACACGTAGGATGACACGTGGCACACGTTGCGATGATGACTGTCGGCACCGTAGGATGTTGACACGTGGCAAGGCGCATTTTAGCATCTCTGTTGTGATGGTGACACGTGGCACGGCGCACGTTAGCAAAGTCAAACTTCTCTCAGATTCTGATTTGTGGACCCGGCGCATTTTAGCAGATTCGGCGCATGTTGGGCGTCGCGATGCGCAAGGCTTCAGCGTCGCGACGCTGAAATGACGATTTTGCCCTTTTTGTCCAGTTTTGTCCATTTTGCCCCAAAACACCTCCAGAATGTCCTGAAACTTTATTTATCTACAAAATAACACAAAACACATCAAAATATTCACAAAACTCAAGAAACTATACAAAATATTAAGTTTAAATGAGTGGGAAATAGTGATAGAAATACCACTCATCAATGAACGAGGGCAAACAGATTGATGGCACTTACACTTTTACCAAGTAAAAGGTATTTTAGGTACTTTATCTAATCAACAAGATTCGTAGACATCATTTGAATGGAATCAAATCCATCATAGTATCCACTCTTCAAAAGTGTGGATGTACGAGTCTTGTTTAATGTGTCCCAGACTACACTGCCACAAATAAGTCTTATCTGATCAAATCAGTTTGAGCTATTTGTTCATCATATTATATGTTTGAGATTTATTTATATTCAAAATATAAATACTGTTACTCACATCTAATGTGTTTATCTCAATATCATCTTTATAAAATAAAACACTTTAGTGTTCTAGAATATAAAGGTATACCCGCAACGGGTTAAACCCTGATATAAAGAAAATATTTCTAGTCAAACTAGTTACATTATAACAGTTTCCTAATTTAAGTACACTCCCGAAGGGTAGTTCCTAAACTTAAGTATCTACGGTAAAATAGCAACTTTCGTCCCGTTTCCGATTCGCAGATTAATCTCAATTGAAGTCAGTATTCTGCTCATAGCAGATTTTACACATCAATGCATATTTATGTATCACACTTAGTATTTAAAATCCAATTTTAATACAAGTAGTGAACATATTTATGACAAACATATTTGAAGTCAGAGCTTTGCTCTTCTTCAATTCCTTCATGTCTGCGTTGTCCATACGGCAGTCACGCTTCAGTGATCCCATTTAGAACAGTTTAAGTAGACATCTTGGGATATGTCCTTTGTCTTCCTAGAAGACAGTAATGATTTTGCCTTTGCCCTTTTCGTTATCCCAGAAGCCTTTGGCCAAGCCTTGGCCTTCTAGAATATTGAAGTAAGATGCACCTTGCGCTTCTTGCCCTATTGCAAACTTTGGCTTTGGCTCCTTGAGCATAGCCACTAACTCTCCAAGAGTTTACTATTGCAATTAATGCTTCTAAGATCTAAGTATAGACTCTAAAAGATCCTTCAATTTCTTCATCATACTTTAAGGATGTTAATCCTTAGTTCTGATTAGGAAATTAAGGAGTCCTTTTGACAAGTATAATGGATTAAGCACTAAAGTTGTCATCACATGAATCTTCCAAAGATCATACCTCTACTATTTACTTAACTCTGGGCTTAGGCCTAATATGTTATTTTATCAAATAAAGTAACTTATTAGTTTCCAGGACCATCCTGAAATTTTATTCCCAATTTGAAAATTAAAGTCGTTTAAACACATTTTCACTAGGATTATGTTTTAAACACTAATCTTTCAATTTATCTTGATTCTAATAGTCCAACTATTTAATCAACGATTTCAGGTACTATTTAATATAATGATTATTATAGTCAACTATATAACCAAGTATACTTTTATTGGTTAAAATCAAATATATATTGATTACTATAATCCAATTATATAATCAATTATAAATGATCGGTAAATTTCAAATATATTGATTACTATAATCCAATTATATAATCAACTATAAATGATGGGTAAAATTCAAATATATTGATTACTATAATCCAATTATATAATCAACTATAAATGAAGTAGTTTGAATATTGTCCAACTGTTTAATTAAAACAACAATTAAATATTAGTCCAACTAATATATTAACTTATTGACGAAATATTGAAATGAGCTCGTGTGTGGCAAGTATCTAAACGAAATTGCAAATCTAATACTTGCCTCCCACTATTTTTCGACGAGCCTCTAACCCTCTATCGAGTACTCGGGAAACCGTGTTTCCTAGTGGGCTAGGATCCCGTTAAATAACACATAATCTTGACTTTGGCCAACAAATTATATGATACTTAACTAGGTAGATCTCTAAGATCAATTGGATCTCATCCAATTCCTAGATCCAGTAGGTGGACATCCATGTCCGAAACATATATACAATATATATCCAATATATCCAATATATTTCCTAACCGTTTTCCTCTGAATCAACTAAGCCTTGGCTTTGGCACAACAAGTTTAATGATTCCAGTTAAGCGGGACCCATTGACATGGAAAGCTTCGTAATCAATGTCGATGGACAAGAAGTGATCTTGACTTTGGCCAACAAATCACGACTTGGACAAGACACCGATATGGAACAAAACTCTCATGATTCAAACACATCTGCAATTGACAAAGGTCTTGACTTTGGCCAACAAACCAATGCCAACTTTGGATCTTGAGTAAGAATCACTCAACGGAAGGAAAAACGCTTAATATGTTTTGAGGGTTTTTCGCGTAAATTGGCAACCAATTTATTATCTTTGATTAGGTCTCATCATACACCCTTAAGCATGCATTCTAAAAGCATAATAAGGCGCGATAAATAAATTAATAATGATATGCGGATGGATATGTCACAAATTGTTCCTAGAATAAATCACTCCCCTTCCTCTCCCCGGCTAGAACTATTCTAACTTCTACCCAATTACATAATACAATAAAAGAAACCTCATTTACATTGAGGGGAATTGGTGAGAAGAGAAATACAAAGAATAAGGAGATAAAATGCTGGACACGCAGGTCCAATTTAATAAATTCTAAACTTATTACAATTTCCAAAATTGCCCTCGCCCTTCTAATATTCATCCGATATATATTATTCATACAACACATTCATGTATTCATACAAATCATGTTATTCAATCAATCTAATACAATTAATTAATCTTTGAATTAATGACCATCCAATGTTCAAACAACGATTTGATTTGCGTGAGTCAAACTCTTTTAAGAATAAATACTCAAAGTAAGTATTCTTGAATTATATTGAACTACAACTTTAAATCCAATTTATTTGTATTCAATACTAATTCCGAATTTAATTCCAAATTAAATATTTACACTTACTTATAAGTCTTAAAGACTTGGATTCCAAATCCAATCTTAATGGGTCTCAAAGGCCCAATAACATCCAATGTCATTTTAATTAAAGTCCAATGGGCTTTTAATTAATTCTTAAGGCATAGGCTTTGGCCATAATGGGTCAAACCCAAAATGCCAAGGCCCAATAGGAATCAATATTGCCTACAAATTAATTTAGGCCCATTAGGCCCAATTATATTCTTTAAAGGGCCATGTGATGTATTTGGACTTTATGGAATTGGGTTTGGGCCCAATTGGATCCAATCCAAAAGTCCAAAACCAAATTTGTCAAACCAAGCCCATTAAGCCCAAATACACCTTTAGCCCAATTCATAATTAAAGGATTATAACATAATTATAATATTCCAAATATCACAATTACTTTAATTAAAGTGTATTAGCCATGATTAATTAATTAAACTCAATATTTCCAAAATACCAATTAACTTAATTAATCATGCTTAATCCATTAATTCATGCTCAACACAAATTGAAGCCAAAACACATCATTTCATGCTCAACACAAATTGAATCCAAAATTCATTATTTCATGCTCAACATGCACTTTGATTTTAACATGAACTTTATTCACTTTGATTCTAATCCAATCAAACCAACAATCAACATTTAAACATGCATTTAAACACATCATTTCATGTTACAAAAAAATAAATAAAATGCAGTCAACTGCCAGTGATATTCGACCATACTAAGGGGGAGTCCAAAATTTGATCCAATCAATTTTTCTCAAATCTAATCATGCACAACTCTAAGTTAACATATTCTAAGCATGCTCAAATCATCAATTTGAAAGAATCATGTTCAAAACATAAAAGCCCCAAATTTCAGTCTCATGAACCCTAAAATTTTCATGCTTAAAATTGACTCTTGATACCATTGTTAGTGTTCCTAGAACATGCCAATGATCTAATAAGCAAGAAAAGGTGTTCATAAATTCATTATAAGTTGCAGAATTACTTACATTGAATGGATTTGAGCTTTTAAAATTTTGAGAAGAATATCCCAAGATCCTTCCTTTGTTGATTCCAAGCTTTGAGTTGGTTTCCAAGATCCTTCCTTTGATGATTCCAAGCTTTGAGTTGGTTTCCCTATCACCTTAGTTGATTCCATGAAGTGCTAGCTTTGTTGATTTTGCAACAAAATCAAAGAGATGAGAGAAGGCCATTCACACCCATGGAGGAGTATTCTAGGGTTTTAGTTTTGTTCCAATTGTTGTGTAATGAGAAAGAGAGAGATGTCTTTAGGTAATACCAATTTATCTTTTACCTAAACAAGGTAGTTGGGTAAATGGTTCCACCAAAACCATTCCAAGGTGGTTGGAAAGTTTGTGGCTTGGCATAAATGCCAACTACCCTCCCAACTACCACATGTGAAGTGGGCCCCACATTTGAATTCAAAATTCAAATGGATTCTACGACTGTTTGCCGCGGCTCGGATTCGTTTAATCCGATTAAATAAATTTATGTCGCTAAATAATAAAATTTAATTTAATTAAATGACGATGCCTCGCAAATATATTACGAATGCCGTTTACGAATTAATTCTAAATTAATTCGTTCGCTCGTATTAAAGTCCAACTTTAATTTCGTAATGAAATCCAATTCATATTAATATATCTGATATATTAATTTTAGCCCATACGAATAAATTAAATAGAAAAATCAAATTTAACTATTAAATTTATTCTACCGATTAATTCCAAATTAATCGCGTTCTCTCTCTTCCGAACATATTTAATCCCAAATTAAATAATATCTCAATTAATCCCAGATTAATTTTCTCCATCTTAATTAATCACAAATTAATTCTCTCTCTTAATTAATCCCAGATTAATTCTAATTCAAGTCAACTGTCATCGGTGAATCTTTGGGAAGAGACCCAAGAGATCCCTGGATATGTTGGCAGTAAATACGGTCATCGGATTATCTGAATACGTGCGTACCTCGTACCACGTGCTTACCGATTTACAAGACATGGTTGGCTTCTAGCAAAAAACCGTGCCTACCCAATTTTCCAGAAATATTCTTACTGGAATATATAATATATGTCAGGCGTAGTATACGTAGTATTGCGTATGTCGATCTAGTATCTGATGTCACGTGCTAGGCCAGGGGCTGGAATTATGTCTGCCCCGTACGAAGCACATGTCGGATGTCTTGTAACTAGTCTCTATAATCGGATATACATGACCTAGTCATAATATCCTGATGACTGCAGTACTTAAGAGCACTAGTACCGTATCCTACGTGACATCATCTCCACTATGACTGGAGTGATACTTCCGCCTTGACATCATACCCAATAAACTACAATTCTCAATATACCCAGCAGAGGCGTACACAGAACCGGTTAAAGCCCTGGACGACCAAAACCAAAGCATATTGATTTTTGCAAGTATTAGCGGTGCAAGTCTCAGGTTAAGACCAAATACACCTACCCTGATTTCGGACTTCCATAGACACATAGTCATACTACCAATGAATTCCGAGGGATCTATTCAGAGAGAAGCTATTTTCATACCATCGGTAAAACACAACCTCCTATCACACTTGCATAAGTATCCAATACTTAAATATATGAGAACTATGCCGTTGTGCTCCCACAACGCGCACAAGTGTAATACTAGTCTATTCCGCATTATCAATGTCCAATCTCGATAATACTACGACTAGGGATTATTTAATGATTAATCCTTCATAGACTGATACTGTCTCATATCATCTCAATCCAGGAACTAATCCTAGGGACCTCATATCATTTATACATCTAGGTGATCTAGTCACAAATGATAAGAGTGAAATCTCCTTGTCACAGAGTTAATTTGTACAACAACACCATGTTCTGTACAAATAGTGACGCTATGGGTCATAATTGTCCAACAATTCAAACACATCCTCGACGGACAAAGGCCTTGACTTTGGCCAACAAGCCAATGCCAGTCTCGGATCTTGAGTGAGAATCACTCAATGGAAAGAAAGACGCTTAATATTGTTTGAGGGTTTTCGCGTGCAAATTGGCAACCAATTTATTATCTTTGTTAAGGTCTCATCATCATACACCCTTAAACATGCATTCTAAACACATAATAAAGCCCATATGAATAAAATAATAATGATATGCGGATGGATACTTTACACATTGATCCTAGATCAAATCTCTCTCTTTCTCTCTCCCGCTAGCACAAGTATTTACTTCTACCTGTTACACTACACTTCTAAAGAAACCTCATTTACATTGAGGGGAATATGTGAGAAGATAATACAAAGAATAAGGAGGTGATAAGGCTAGACTCACAGGTCCAATTAATAAATCAATTTATTACAAAAATTTCTAAAATTGCCCCACCCATCTAATATCCATCTGATATACATTATTCATGCATCGCAACCATGTATTCACACAAGCATGTTATCAATCAATGTAATCAAATTAATTAATCTGATAATTAGTGATCATCCAATGTTCAAACAACGATTTGATTTTGCTCGAGTCAAACTCGTTTTGCGAATAAGTACTCAAAGTACGAATTCTAGAATTAAATTAAACTACATAATTAAAGCCAATTTAATATGTATTTAATACTAACTCATTTATTTAATTCCAAATTAAATATTACACTTTATTAATAAACGTTTACGATTTAAATTCCAAATTTAATCGTTACGGGTCTCAAAGCCCGATTAACGTCCAACGTCAATTTAATTAAAGTCCAATGGGCTTTTAATTAATTTCTTAAGGCGTGGACTTTTGGTCAACTCGGGTCAAACCGAATAACCAAAATCCAATCCGGGAGTTACCCCATAAGCCCAGGAATCAATTTAGGCCCATTAGGCCCAATTAAACTTTAAAGGTCCA
Source organism: Zanthoxylum bungeanum (assembly GCA_019454045.1). Taxonomy (NCBI): domain Eukaryota; kingdom Viridiplantae; phylum Streptophyta; class Magnoliopsida; order Sapindales; family Rutaceae; genus Zanthoxylum; species Zanthoxylum bungeanum. Next base: position 86,529 of record SKCR01028298.1, on the reverse strand, counting down.
TTAAGTCGCATTTGGGCTTTATGGAAGCGGTTTTGGGCCCAATTGGATCCAATCCATTTTGTCTAAACCCAACTTTGTACAACAAAGCCCAACAAGCCCAATTACAACTCTTAAGCCAAATTTCACAAAATAGGCCCAAAATAATTAAATCATAAAATTCCAAATTCCCAATTTAATTACCAAAGTGTATAACATGATTAATTACCCAAATTAACATTTCTAAAACATCAATATACACAATTAATCATGCTCATTAATATTAAATCATGTCCAACACAATTTAATTAAAATCAAACCCAATACATGCACTTGAAGTCTCGGCAATTAGGAGGATTTTATGTTCAATTTCAAATCCAATCCAATTGAATCCAATCCAACATTAAATCAACATTCCAATTGATTTCCAACACATCCAATGAATTAAAAATCAAAATTCCAAGACATCAAAATAGGGCATAACTTTCGGCCAACACCAAAAAATTGGGGAAATTTGTTCCAAACATAATTTCTTCAAATTGATCTAATCAATCCTCAATAAAACATGTTTTAAGCATACTCAAACATCCAATTTAATTAAAACATGCTCAAACACAATTTACCAAAATTTTAAGCCCTAAACTTTTCATGCTCAAACCTTGCTCTAGATGCCATTGTTGGTTTCTATTAAGGTCCCAAGATCATAAACAAGCATGAAATATGTGCAAATACAAATCAACGAAGTTGCGGAATACTCACATCGATCGGTTGAGCGACGCGGCAACGAACAAAACTAAAAATTCTGCTCATGGAAGGTCACGGCAGTGGCAGTCACAGCTCAATATTTTTGGCTCGGTTTTGATCCTTCGTCAAGTTCCAAGCTTCGTCGAACGATTCCCGGCTCATGGGTGGACTTCCCTATCACCTTCGCATGTCTCTCGGAGTGCTAGCTCTTGTGATTTTTGCCACAAAAATCACCACTCAAGCTTCCATATCTCACGACAAAACTGAACCAGTGAAGTATTTTTGCCCCTCCATGGGCATGTGAAGAAGAGAGAGATGAGAGGAAGAGAGAGTTGTAATTTTTCAAAAAATAACTAATGAATGATATACTTAAAAATCAAATAAAATAGTATAAGTCATTTCATTCAATCACACTTGAGTGTAACACACTCAAACATCAACTCACATCAAGTCAATTAAGTTGTCAAGTCAACATCACTCAAAGACACAAGTGATTTGACGCTTAAAGTGACTAGTGATTTGACGCTTGATGTGACTAATGATTTGACGCTTGATTTGACTTGTGTGCCACACTCGAATTCGAAATGCGAATGCGCTCGCAAACAATCCCGGGCTCGGGTTCGCTAATTCCAAATTAACGAATTTTCCGTTGCGACGCAATTAAATGATTACGCCTAGCGAAGTCACTATTCACGTCGCTAACGAATTAATTCTAAATTAATTCGTTTGCTCGAATTAAAATCTAATTTTAATTCTGCGTCGAAATCCAATTTCGTTTAATATATCGAATTTATTAATTTACCGATTAATTACAAATTAATCGTTATCTCTATTTAAATGATATTTTATCCCAGATAAAATATCTCCGCAATTAATCCCATATTAATTTTCTCTCTCTTCTAATTAATCCCAGATTAAGTTAGAGTGCGAGTCATACGTCATCGATGAATCTTCGGGAAGCGACCCATGAGATCCCTGGATATGTTGGCAGTAAATTCGGTCGTCGGACTATCCGAAAACGTAAGTACCTCGTACTACGTTTATACCGATTTACAAGACAAGGTTGGCTTCTAGCAAAGCGCCATGCCTACCCAATTCTCCAGAAATATCCTTACAGGAAAAAGGATCTATATCAGGTGTAGTTGACGTAGTATAGCGTATGTCTGTCCAGTATCGGATTATCACGTGCTAGGCCTGGGGCTGGAATTGTGTCTGCCCTGTACGAAGCACATGTCAGATGTCTGGTAACTAGTCTCTATAATCGGATAAACATGACCTTGTCATTTTATCTCGATGATTGCAGTACTTAAGAGTACTAGTACCGTATCCTACGTGACCATCATCTCCATATGACTGGAGTGACACTTCAGTCTTGACATCACACCCAACACACTACAATTCTCAATATACCCATCATTGGCGTACACAGAACCTGTTAAAGCCCTGAACGACCACAACCAAAGTATATTGATTGTCGCAAGTATTAGCGGTGCAAGTCTCAGGTTAAGACCAAATACACCTACCCTGATTTCGGACTTCCATAGACACATAGTCATACTACCAATGGAATTCCGAGGGGGTCTATCCAGAGCGAAGCTGTTTCCCGTACCATCGGTAAATCACAACCTCCTATTACACTTGCATGAGTATCCTATACCCAAATTTATGAGAACTATGCAGTTGTGCCCTCACAACGCGCACAAGTGCAATACTAGTCTTTTACGTATTTATTGATGTCCAATCTCGATAATACTCTGACTAGGGATATTTAATGATTTATCCTTCGTGGACTGATACTGTCTCATATCATTCTCTGTCCAGGAACAAATCATAGGGACCACCTACCATTTATATATCTAGGTAATCTAATCACAAATGATAAGATTTCAATCTCATTTGTCACATAGTTAATTTGTACAACAACACCATGATATGTACAAATAGTGACGCTATGGGTCATAATTTTCCAACACACTCGCGGCCGCTTCCCAACAGTGGTATCAGCGCACCATTTTTGTTTTGATTAGTTCTCTCTCATTTGAACTCGAAATTGGGTGTCTAAAAACTCGTTGGAAAGCTAACACCATGAACGTAATTTTAGGCACAAGTTTTGCATGATTTGGTTAATATTTGAATTATGAAATTGCATTTAAAGTTCACACATCTGAAAAAAGCATGAATAGTAAATTTATTTGATTAAAATAAATTGCAATATCATAATTAATATTAATCAAAGTTATTTAATGCCTAAAATAATTCCAACATATTAAAACTCATATGCTTGATGATTCTATGTATGATTAGAATTGCATGATATTTTAGGGTGCAAGCATCTAGAGACTTTCTAAGGAAATAGAGAGTGTATTGCTTATCCATTAGCTAAGTAATTATTACGTGATGAACTTAGAGATTTATTACCTTTAAGGCTAATAGATATAAATCACTTATTTATAATAAAAGACATTATAAATATACAAGTGGGATGAGACCAAGGCGTTAATAAAACTTTCCAAACTAAAGTTAATTTAACCAAAGGTATTACTAGAGTTAGATAATGATTAGGTGTCTTCCTTCACTCACCACATTTTTATAGCCAAAAGGAAAAGCTGTGAAGACATCTAGATAATCATTTACTCAAAGCTTACCTTAAAGCATATTTAAAATGTTTGACTAATTTGGAGGATCTATTGTTTATTCCTGTCACCAAGGCAATAAGAGCCTAAGAGTTAAGGGTATTTAAGAGAGTTCGATCCACCCTCCCTCTGGGGAATTTTCAATGGAGGAATCCATTTGACAGTTATTCACTTAAACTTGCTAAAATCCTCAATAATAATTTAAGTCTAAAATTTTTCTCCAATTGTAAAGTATAGACCCAAATGGCTTAAACCGTATTGGCAGGACTAGGCTTTACCACACTGACCAATACCAATTTGTCCCTAAATCATACTATTGACAATGGTTTGACTTTTCTGAGTCATACGATGCATCGACCCTTAGGCGTGGTCTTATAACTTAGTGGCAAAGATTGGGTGTCCACAAGAACTAGCATAAGCTATGGCATGTTTGATTGCCCAACCCAATAATCAAGGAATTGTGATATGTATCATAAATTGGTTAGGAACCTACCTAATTATCGTATTTTATAATGACTGGCCCTAGTCGGAGTTTTGAAATGATGATAATGGGATCCTTGTCCACAAGAAATCCATCATATTGGGGTTGATGCGAATTGCTTAAAATCTTAAAACAATTGAGCGGGAGCAACTTCATAATATTAAAAGCCCATGTTATTATGAAACATTAATGAAAACATATTCCTAATTTTAACATTCTCTATTAACAGGTGGGTTAAATTATTTAACAAACATTCAAATGGCAAACAGAGTATCACTTCGTTCCATTCTTGATGAGCATAAGCTCAAATGGGACAACTACAATGACTGGTTTAGAAACCTTAAAATTGTTAAAGAAATTTTTTTCTATGTTCTTGAAAGACCATTTCCCCCTAAACCCGTAGAAGATGCTGACCAAAATACATTTGATGCTTTGAAGAAACACGTCGATGATGATGAGCAAGCAGTTTGCATAATGCTTGGCTCTATGTCGGACGAACTTCAGAAAGCTCACGAAGATATGGATGCACAAACCATCATCTTTCACTTGAAGGAGTTGTATGTAACTTCCGTTCATACCGCGATATTCCAAGTGTCATGTGCCTTATTCCAAACAATGTATAAGGAAGGATCTGTTAGTGGACATGTGCTTAAGATGATTGGCCACATTAAAAAAATTGGCCAACCTCGGGTTCATCATGGATCATGAGATAAGTCACGATCTAATTCTTCAGTCCTTACCAAAAGACTTCTCTAACTGTATTATACAGTTTCATATGTCTGATAAAGAAGCTACTTTAACAGAAATGCACAATTTGATAAAGCAAGCAGAGAAGGACTTGAAACCGGAGCTTAAAACCTCCGTTATGCTTACGGGTACGGACCTGAAGCCACGAGGCCCAAAGAAAAATAAGGACAAGGCCAAGGATCCAGATCACCTAAAGCCCAATGGTAATGTGGAGAAGAGAAAAGGAAATGGGAAATGTTTCTTTTGTGGAAAGAAGGATCATTGGAAGAAAGACTGCAGATCCTTGAAAGTCAAGGAAGCTAGGGAAGCCCAAGAGGCTAAGAAGATCAATACTTCATGTATGTTGTATATGATTGAACTATATTCTCAAAACTCTGAACCTTCTACTTATGTGCTTGACACCGGTTGTGGGACTCACTTGTGTAACAATGTGCAGGGCCTGAGAAATAGTAGGAGACGCCGTCATGGGGAGGTTGACTTACGCATGGGTAATGGAGCAAAATTGGCTGCATTGTGCGTGGGGACTTATTCATTAGTTTTGCCGAATGGTTTAGTTTTAGACTTAGAAGAATGTGTTTATGTACCTTCTCTAGTAAAAAACATCACTTCAATTTCTTCTTTATGTAATAAAGGCTTTTCATGCCTAATAAGTTGTAATGAATGTTCTATTTATTTCAATGAAATAAAATATGGAGATGGTATTTTGAATAATGGTATCTATGTCTTACAAACTAACAAAGAATGTTCAACCTCTAATATATACAACGTTAACTCAAAAAATCTCAATGAATCACTTCTATGGCACACTCGCTTAGGTCATATCAATGAAACAAGATTAACTAAGCTACATAATGATGGGTATTTCAGACCCTTCAAATATGAACCTTATGGAACTTATGAGTCTTGTTTACTTGGTAAAATGACCAAATTACCCTTCAAAGGTAAATGACATCGTGTAGCGGAGACATTAGAACGCATACACTCTGATGTTTGTGGACCAATTTCAGTCACCGCTAGAGGTGGATTCTCCTACTTCATTACCTTTATCGATGATCACTCGCGATATGGGTATGTGTACCTTATGCGGTACAAATCTGAAGCCTTTGAGAAATTCAAAGACTTCAAATCTGAAGTAGAAAACCATCTTAATAAAAGTATTAAGTCACTAAGGTCTGACCGAGGTGGTGAATACTTATGCGACGTATTTCAAGATTACTTATGAGAAAATGGCATTGTTTCCCAGTGGACTCCTCCGGGAACTCCACAACATAATGTGGTATCCGAAAGGAGAAATCGGACATTATTAGATATGGTCCGATCAATGATGCCAGGCACGGATCTACCTCTTTCATTTTGGGATCTTGCTTTAGAAACTGCAACACTACTACTAAACCAAGTTCCTTCCAAGACTGTTAGTCAAACACTATATGAGTTATGGTCTGGGAAGCGTCCTAGTCTTAGTTATCTAAGAGTTTGGGGATGTGACACATATGTTAAGCTCACACAAACTAACAAATTGGATGATAGGGCAGTTAAATGTAAGTTTGTAGGATATGCCTTGAACTCAAGAGTATATGTGTTCTACGTTTCAATGAACAAAGAACATTTGTCTCTATAAATGCTAAATTTCTAGAGAATGAATTCCTTCTCAAGAAATATAATGGGAGTGGACTTGACCTCGATGAGGTACGAGAAGAACAAACTAACATAGAACTAAACCCCAGGCCCCTCAAAAGGGCAGCGACGGAACAAACACAAGGTTATGAACTTAGAAGGTCTGGTATGGAAAGATATGAGCCTGAAAGATATGATTTCCATATTGATAAGGAACATGATCAGGTCATTGATAATGACGATCCCACCAGTTATGACGAAGTAATGCGTGACATTGATTCAGTCAAGTGGCTTGAGGCCATGAAATATGAAATAAACTCTATGTATCAGAATCAAGTCTAAGACTTGGTGGATGTACCTGAAGGGATAAAACCCATAGGCTGCAAGTGGATTTACAAGCGTAAAACTGATGCAGAAGGCAACATCCAAACCTATAAGGCTAGGTTGGTGGCGAAAGGTTATAGATAAATCCAAGGAATTGACTATGACGAAACCTTCTCGCCTGTTGTAGTGATAAAGTCCATTCGAATTTTACCGGCACTAGCTGCACACATTGATTATGAGATTTGGCATATGGATGTCAAAACTATTTTCCTTAATGGGAACCTCGTAGAGGAAGTCTATATGACAAAACCTGAGGGGTTTGCATCTAAGGATGATCATAATAAAGTATGCAAGCTTAAACCATCCATTTATGGACTCAAGCAAGCCTCCAGAAGTTGGAATATACGATTTGATAAGACAATCAAAGAATTTAACTTCATCAAAAATAAAGACGAGCCTTGTGTTTACAGGAAAAGTAGTGGGAGTGCTGTTGTATTTCTTGTATTATATGTCGATGACATATTAATAATCGGGAATGATATTCCCATTATGCAAGCCACCAAACAATGGTTATATCAGAATTTCTCCATGAAAGATTTGGGAGAAGCAGCCAACATCCTCGGTATTAAGATCTATCGTAATAGATCTAAGAGGTTGTTAGGACTTTCTCAATCTACATACATAGATAAAGTTTTGAAAAGATTCAAAATGGAAGATTCCAAAAGAGGTAATTTACCTATTTATCATGGAATCGAATTATCTAAGAAGCAATGTCCACATACTCATTCAGATAGATAGCGTATGATTAGGATCCCTTATGCTTCAGCAATAGGATCTATCATGTACGCCATGTTATGTACATGACCTGATGTCTCTTATGCTATTAGCGTAACGAGCAGGTATCCGGTAAATCCTGGTGAGCAACACTGGGAAGCTATCAAAACAATCCTCAAGTATCTGAGAAGAACTAAGGATGTGTTCTTGACATACGGAGATTGTTCTGAGATGAAAATCATTGGTTACTGTGATGCGAGCTTTCAGACCGATAGGGATGACAACAGATCACAAACAGGATATCTGTTTACTTTGAATGGCAGAGCTGTCAATTGGAAAAGCTCAAAGCAGTCAACTACAGCGGACTCCACCACTGAAGCCGAGTATATTGCAGCATCTGAGGCAGCTAAAGAAGCAGTCTGGATAAAGAAGTTCATCACGGAGCTGGAAGTACTTCCCACGATAAAGAATGGCGTCACTATGTACTGTGACAACACGGGCGCCATTGCTCAATCAAAGTAACCAATATCCCACCAGAAATCGAAGCATGTACTCATACGATTTCATCTCATCAGGGAGATTGTTGAGAGAAAAGAAGTTATTATAGAGAAAAAACTCATAGAAGATAATCTTGCAGATTCTCTGAGTAAAGGGCTGACTCAAAAAAAGCATGATATGCACACCCAAGAGTATGATGTCCAGATTCAGACTAGTTGGCTATAGTGCAAGTGGGAGATTGTTAGGGATATGCCCTATACCCAACTTGTGGATGGGCTATATGTACATGTATTTGTAATATTTTTATTAATTAATAAAATGGCAATATTTATTATACGTGTCTTACATAAATTATATGAATCATCAAACACTGTAATAAAGCCCTTGGAGTAATAAGATGATGGTTTCCACGCCTTATGAGAATCATTAATCTCAAACGTTCATAGTCATAGTTTTGTGAATAATCTGGGCGTTCACAAAGCGGAGAGACTAGCATGATGATATGATCTGCCCTTAAGTGGGGTAGCCAATCTGATAGGCTACTAGTGGAGATCTGTCCGCTTGGTGTATCACATGGATGCAAGAGTTGCTCGTGTCCATCGAACTGACCGCTGAAAGTTTTCACATGGAGTGTTTATCCCATGTGTTTGTGAGAACTTTCATGTATCGATTGTATGACTAGTCCTTAGACTTGAGGTCTTTACAATCTTATGTGTGTATCAAATAAATTTGACATTCTCCTTCCCCGGTTCAAAAGATCCGGTCATAAGGGTATGATTGGGTCATTTTTTGAAACACATGAAGTTTGTAAAGATACAATAGAGAATCGCCACTCTCTCGGATAATATTTTCTTATAAGAGTAGTATTTCAGTTCATGGGTTGATATGTGTGATCAGTGCTTGAGACTGTGGACGCAGTGGAAGAATCATGTGAGATTCTTGGGTTATCACGATTCAGGACACTATCAACATCATACCTTTGACTATATAGATAGACATTTTCCATACCTTAGGTTAAACGGTGGGGATACAGTGAGGCGAGGGACCGTATCATATGTAATTCACATACATAATGGGTATATATCTTTCCTTCTCATTTGGGGGACTTGGCATGTTGCTAGATGTCAACCTTGGTCATTGAAATCAAACGACCATCTGATCGGAGGATAATTTATGTTCTATAAAATTATCACGATTCAATTCATGTCCAACTTGAGGGGAACCCAAAAGGTCACACACAACAAATTCGAAATCAATGGTTAACAATGCACAGTACAAATTTAACAGCATATATGATTGTTGTAGGAATTGTAATATTTTCATTAATTAATAAAATGACAATCTTTATTATGTTGGGATCAAATCAGGGAAGCGCAGCGGAAGAAGCGCGTTTCGGGCAAAATCGTAGTTTAAAATTTTAAACTAATGAATAAATTATTTAATATCAAATATTAATAATTCATTCATATTTCACCTAAACTTATTTATTCGATATCATATAACGACATAAATAATATAGAAACATCACAAAACTTTTGCGGAAATGTTTTTCCGTAAAATAGCATAAAACGCGTTTGCGGCCGGACCGACCAACCAATGCTCATAGGGACTGCTCAGGTCAGCCCCAAAAATATTTGGACAATTCGTGGGCTACCCGAATAGTGTCCAGTTCACTGTTTGGGCAGCCGTTACCCGGTAACGCCGTTTTTCGCTGTTTTCGCGTATTTTCTCTCCGAAACAATTTCCGATAAATATTTTTCTTGAGCAATTAAAATAAACTAATTTATTCTAATTACCCAATTAATAAAAAACTAAATTTTTATATGAAAAATCAGATTTATCATTAATTGATGTGAGACCCCAAAGTTTTGTAATTTAATCATTTTGGTCCTTAAATATTTAAATACATATTTAATTGATTCCAAATCAATCCCATAATAATTTTTACAATTAGCCACTCAAATCCAGAAACTTTCCAGAATTTCAGAAAATGCCCAGAATTTTTCAGAATTTACGAAACAGCCCATAACTTTTATTAATTACAATTTGGCTCAATTTGTTCAAAACACATCAATATCAAATCCAATCAATCCCAAATTTGACATACATCAAATATATATCAAATTATAATATATATATATATATGAAAAGCCCCAAAATTTGAGTGGGTTAAGAACCCAAATTTCATAAATTACTCAAATTGGGCAATTTACATTAAATTGATAAAATTCAGTACTTTAATCTTCAAATTACCACACCAATTAAATCTCACCATCATGAAATTAATCAAGAATAATTCTAGGCTAATTATGAATGGCTAATTAACTCTAGAATGACAACTTTAATTTTCTAATTAATCTATTAAGCTTAATTACACTAATAAACTCTATAAATTAATTATACATGCTAATCACATCCTACAAGCTTCCAACAAATTTAATTACAAACTAAAGAGTGAAGAAATTAATCTTAGCAATACAATTGAAGATAAGATAAATAGAAACAATTTCTATCTTGAAGAAAATTGAGAATTACTTACAAAATTTCGAAAATCTTTAAGCTTTTGTCTTTGATTTTCCTTCAAAATTCTCAACTCACTTTGCAATTTTTGGTTTCTCAAACTCACGTGAATAACTTGCTGGAAAACTGATTTTTGCTAACAAAATCATTTTGTTGTTTTTAAAGCTTGTGTGAGTGTTGTTTACTCACTGGAAACTTATAAAAAACTAAAACAATTTTTGTCTTTCAATTTATGTAAATGCCTATTATCAAAACAAATAAATATACCAATTATTTTAATTTATTTAAATACCATTAGTCCACCTTTTTATTTACTTTAATGAAGCAAATAAATGTGTTCCAATGGCATTAAGCCATTTACAAACTTTAATAAAGCAAAATCATTACTTTAAGATATTTGAAATATTAATTATTTAATTATTTAACAATTAAATAATTATATAATAAATATAAATATCTCAAATATATGTATTATATTTTCATTAAATATACCAATACATATATTAATGATATATGCCAAATATCACAATTTGATATTTAATTAATGTGTATTTAATAAAATCAAGTATTAAATACAAATACACATTAATTCGGAAATGACAGTTAGGTCCCGATTGCATGTATTTTTCATTTAACCGTTAAACGAGTTATAAATAAACAGTATTATTCATAACAGTTGCCCTAGTGCTCTACGAGTATATTTCATTAATGAGACTCTCTAGATTCAGGCATATCCATCACGAAATCTAATTTTGTGTCCATAATTCACCCACCCGTAAATTATGACGAACACGGATAAACTCGATGAATCATACAGGTCGAGGTCACTACACGTATAATCCTTCCGTCACAGGTATCCGGATTATCCCAGAGATATACTAGTGTCTAATCTCTATAGGATTAATCTCGTCAACGTATTTATTAGCAATCTCTAAATAACATTCGGAACTCAATTTCGAAGTATACTATGGCCATAGATTTAACAGATTGATAATCATATTTGGACTACCTATGCTCTGTACACAGAACTGACGGATCCTATCTTGATACACACAGGATATCATGAGCATGAGTCCACACCCAACGAACAGTCGGAGGTTTGATCTAAATAGATCGGTGGCGTGACTGCCATCTAAGTGTGAGGATAACTCATATATCCATAATGGTATCTCAAGTCAAATAATCACTATGTTACTCAACCCGAGAAGATTCCTATTGATGTTGGTGTACCATCTATTAGGAAATCTTCGGTGAGTCGTTCAGTGTTTATCAAATAAACACCTACACATCTATATGAGTCTCCCAAAACTCATGGTTCATTGGGATTAACCATCGGACCAAGTCCGATATACGACACGTACTGGTCTCAGCAGATTTTACTAACCGACCTCTGTTAGTAAATCTTGACCAGGAACTTAATTTAAGGATATACAACTTATAGTGACACTTCCCAATGTCAATTACAAGCTATGTTGTAACTCCGCACTACGTTGTAAATCATGAGGTCTTTGTCTAATATATATACATATCACTAAACCGGATTTAGTTTCAATCTAATCGAAATTAGATCGAATATGTATATAAAAGAAAAGAGGTGCTACCATTTAAGTTAATAATATTATGGAAAAAGATATTGCGTGTATTCATGAATCAGACACAAATACGATCCGGATTGGCTCTCTGAGCACCAACCCTAATAATTTCTCTCACTTGCTCTAGTGCCAATCCATGGTATCATATACACATCCCAATGTGTATCACATACTCATGGCCCTTAAGACACCTAGCACTCAAAAGGTAGGCAACAACAAGTAAGGCCGCTCTGACATATTGAATTTGTCCAACAAACACAATCATTTTCCTTAGCAAACATCATTCATATTTTTGTAGAAACTAAGTTCTACATCAATATGACTCTTATGCCATATCAACATTGTGCTTCAGCTACTTAGTTATCTAAATATTTACGTATCAGATCCAAAATACTATATATACAACCGCAAACACAACACTGGTTACAAACTTCTAATCAACGAGGTCACTTTGCAACTTCATAAGTCAATACTTCATAAGTTACAACTAATTCTACTCATACAGTAGAATCATCCGTGACACTTTCACTGCATCATTTCTGACTGTTTATGACGTAGACTGTCTAACGTCATAATTAGACTCAAAACTAATCCGACCCAAATGGTTACAGATTTATTCTCCATTAATAAGAAACTTGTTCTTAATATCACAAAGATAAAAAGAACATGTTTCAATACCCCTCTTATGGTCTTAAGGGTATTAAAATAACTCATAAAAATTACGATTAAATTGATATCACTAATCGCACTTAATATAGTATTCATTATGTCATCATCCTATGATGCATAAAATTGACTAGACATTCTAATCAATTTCTTTTTCGAGAAAGGAATCATCATTTACGAAAGATGAATATTATATAATAGACAGACACTAACTGTCAAACAGTTATACTAACTGTCATACAGATAGTCTTGTTGTGTCCTTTATTAGATCATATCTAATGTACGACAAATGAGAGTATCTCAGAAGTCTCTTAGTTTTATATCATATATAAAACTTTATATCAAATGTAACAGAGACAACTCTCACTTCTTTTACGGAGAAAATAAGACTCAGGTAAATATTTTACCTCATTAACATCTCATTATTATCTTAATAATGATAATGTCATTATGATGTAAATACTAGAAAGAAATTTATACGCTCCCACTAACCCGTCTCTCTCATATGCATTCTCTATGCTTCGATAAAATCAGACAATCTGACTGATATCAAAATTAGAGAACACAAATTTCCAGAAAGCTCATCCGAGTCTACAATAGGCTCTATAAACTAATATACCAAATTGTAATCTTAGCAGAATACAAACTCTAGGGCCATTCCAGAATGTACTCTTCAAACTAAGAAATCACAGTGGATCTCTTATCTGAAGAAATCATTCAGAAACGCCACTTTGTATTCTTTAGATAAAATACATAATTTAATATCATCATTAACCAACAGATCTTAAATTATTGAATCAGTGCGACTAGAGACAAGTTTCCTCAGAATCTATAATAGATTACTGAGTATGACTTTTCTCACTGTCATACTATAAAGGTCAAACCTTTAATGAGCTCACTTTGTTTTTGCTGCGCAAACCATTTGCACATGTTATGAACGTTTCATAACTAAAGCTTTATCAAGTTTCAAACTTGATCAAAGTAAGCTATAAACAATCCAATATCTATGGCCTAATGCTAATTTCTGGAATCGATATCCAATATCGCTCCCACTATAAGTTATAGGATAATTTTCTTCAATAAGAAAACAACAGAACCATTAAGTATCAAATACTTTAGAAATGATTCTGATATCCTATTTAACATATATGGAATTAATACAAAAGTATTTTCATCTTATTAATTATGTAGTTCCATTCATAGTTATCACCATATTTGACTTCAATAAGTCAAGTCTTTTCTACAATAGTCAACATCCAATATTACACACTAAGTAATAAATAATTTTATTACTCGGGATCGTAGAAAATATATTCTATCAAATAAAATAGAAATATTCTATTAAATAGAATAAATGATAAACTTATACTTACCTCCAAGGTGCAAGTACTTTCGATTATATAACCATTATAGAAAAGAAAGATTCAAATCTCAAACATTTCAAGATTCGAATTTTCTACTTATACATATCATATATGTAAATGTAGAAACTAATGGAACCTTAATTAAAAGGATGAATTAGTGTTACTAGAGTATAACCCCAAGAGTATTGACATTAATTCGGTAACACTCAATATCAAATGAATCAAATCATATATTATCCGATTTCTTCCACTAACCAATTCCATCAATATGGAATCGTGGAAGAATAATATTGATTTAAAAATCATATTCTTAGAATAACCTTAGAACAAATTGCCCTAAATTCATACATTTGATTGTATCAAAAATATTTGAACAATTCAAATACTCACGATGAATTTTAAAGATACAATTTTCAAAACTTCAGATCGAATATCTTTGAACCAGTCAAAATATTCTATCCGCGTTTCAGAAACACGTAACTAAGTCACGATAGTTCATTGACTATGTTACGAAGTAAAGAAAACTACCTTAAGCAATTTATAATTAAATTACATACATCCAATGTATAAATTTAATAAATTTTCTAGTCCAATGACAGTCATCGGTTAAATGAGATTTAGTCACCTTCCCGAATATAATATTCGTTAAATGGATAAGGATATGTGGTGTGATCTAATATCATACCATGATTTACCATATGGAATAAGAATCCAATACTTAAGTGATAAAATATCATAAAATAATGTTCTAAGTTATTTACTTAATCGAATATTTTTCTTAATATTTATCTATTCGTTAATGACACTACTAGTCGTTTTAAAATATGTAACAACTGTTTACAAAGAACAAGTGAATATCAAATAGTCGCAAGTTTCGATATCAAATATCGAAACAATCATTCAACATTATTTTAAATAACAAGACGAGAGATCTGATATCCAATATCTACAGTTGTCGTATTATGAAAATCAGTATTTTCTATACACAACTATACGCATCTTCTTTCTTTAGTTTTATTATTTACTTTCAAATTATTTACAACATTTACAAATAATCGAAAAACAAATAGTGTCTGACACGTGACCTCTAAATGTCACTGAAACCAAGAAACGTCATTTATTAGATAAACAAATACCTAATGGGGTTTTCTTAATGCCAGTGAAGAATCTCGAGACATGAACCAATTCATGTCAATCTTTACTGCATAAGAAACTATTATGTCTAGAAGGATTATATCATTATTTATTCTAATCTAGAACCTATTCGAGAAATCTGCAACCATAATTGAAATCGGAAAACATATATAATATGCATGCAGTGGATAAAAGTTTAATTCTATCAAACTAATAGAATAAGGAACATCATGAGCGACAATTTACAAAATATTACACACCGTATAAGTTAAGGATTTTTAACCTAGCAGTGTCTCCCATTACTTTACGTAATACCATAATCCCCAACGAAAATGAGAATTCAATAATTAAATTGAATTTCATAATGGTAAGTGGACCCCATGAATATATTTCGACTCACAGATTTGGCATGTTCTCGCCTACGTATATTCATTAGGTAGACAATTAATTGTCAATCACACTCACTTTGACTCATGGGTTCGGTCCTGATCGTTTCTCATTATGACATCTTCGGCACGTTCACAAGGAGGCGTATCAAGGTTAAACTTGTCAATGACAAACTCAAGCTACCGATGTAGTCCTGACAGCTTTGGCACGTTCAGGATTTCCACTTTCACTTGTATTTGTCTCTTATCATATAAGTTCTACCGGCGCAAATGAACTACCTTCAACTATAACTGCACAGCTTTGGCACGTTACAGCCATAGCATCATGAAAATATTTACATCCGTATTGACAAGGCGGATGAAGAAACAAATACTCCTAATACTAGTCACTTTCTTAAAACCTTATTTAAACGGGGATTTTCAAACAAAAGATGTTTATACTTTATTTAATCAAATTAAAAAAAAACATGCATGCAATAAGTAATGATTAAATTAAACATTGAATTTTAAAGGGCTAATCATATCGGACGTTCAGGATCAGACTCGCTCTGATACCATTTTTTGCTGGGATCAAATCAGGGAAGCGCAGCGGAAGAAGCGAGTTTCGGGCAAAATCGTAGATTAAAATTTTAAACTAATGAATAAATTATTTAATATCAAATATTAATAATTCATTCATATTTCACCTAAACTTTTTTATTCGATATCATATAACGACATAAATAATATAGAAACATCACGAAACTTTTGCGAAAATATTTTTCCGCAAAATAGCATAAAACGCGTTTCCGGCCGAACCGACCAAACAATGCTCATGGGGACTGCTCAGGTCAGCCCCAAAAATATTTGGACAATTCGTGGACTACCCGAACAGTGACCAGTTCACTGTTTGGGCAGCCGTTACCCGGTAACGCCGTTTTTCTCCGTTTTCGCGTATTTTCTATCCGATATAATTTTCGATAAATATTTTTCTTGAGCAATTAAAATAAACTAATTTATTCTAATTACTCAATTAATAAAAAACTGAATTTTTATCTGAAAAATCATATTTATCATTAATTGATATGAGATCCCAAAGTTTTGCAATTTAAACATTTTGGTCATTAAATATTTAAATACACATTTAATTGATTCCAAATCAATCCCAAAATAATTTTTACAATTAGCAACTCAAATCCAGAAACTTTCCAGAATTTCAGAAAATGCCCATAATGTTTCGGAATTTACGAAACAACCCATAACTTTTATTAATCATAATTTGATCCAATTTGTTCAAAACATATCAAGATCAAATTCAATCAATCCCAAATTTGACAAACATCAAATATACATAAAATTATAAGATATATATATATATATATATATATGAAAAGCCCCAAAATTTGAGTGGGTTAAGAACCCTAATTTCACAAATTACTCAAATTGGGCAATTTACATTAAATTGATAAAATTTAATACTTTTAATCTTCAAATTACCACACCAATTAAATCTCACCATCATGAAATTAATCAAGAATAATTCTAGGCTAATTATGAATGGCTAATGAACTCTAGAATGGCAATTTTAATTTTCTAATTAATTTATTAAGCTTAATTACACTAATAAGCTTTATAAACTAATTATACATGATTATCACATCCTACAAGCTTCCAACAAATTTAATTACAAACTAAAGAGTAGAGAAATTAATCTTAGCAACACAATTGAAGATAAGATAAATAGAAATAATTTCTATCTTGAAGAAAATTGAGAATTACTTACAAAATTTCCAAAATCCTTAAGCTTTTCTATTTGATTTTCCTTCAAAACTCTCAACTCACATTGCAATTTTTGGTTTCTCAAACTCATGTGATTAACTTGCTGGAAAACTCATTTTTGCTAACAAAATCATTTTGTTGTTTTTAAAGCTTGCGTGAGTGTTGTTTACTCACTGGAAACTTATGAAAAACTTAAACAATTTTTGCCTTTCAATTTATGTAAATGCCTATTATCAAAACAAATAAAAATAACAATTATTTTAATTTGTTTAAATACCATTAGTCTACCTTTTCATTTACTTTAATAAAGCAAATAAATGTGTTCCAATGGCATTATGCCATTTACAAACTTTAATAAAGCAAAATCATTACTTTAAGATATTTGAAATATTAATTATTTAATTATTTAACAATTAAATAATAAATATAAATATCTCAAATATATGTATTATATTTACATTAAATATCCCAAATACATATATTAATGATATATGCCAAATATCACAATTTGATATTTAATTATTGTGTATTTAATAAAATCAAGTATTAAATACAAATACACATTAATTCGGAAATGACCGTTAGGTCCCGATTGCATGTATTTTTCATTTAACCGTTAAACGAATTATAAATAATCAGTATTATTCATAACAGTTGCCCTAGTGCTCTACGAGTATATTTCACTAATGAGACTCTTAAGATGCAGGTATATCCGTCACGAAATCTAATTTCGTGTCCATAATTCACCCACCCGTAAATTATGACGAACACAGATAAACTCGCTGAATCATACAGGTCGAGGTCACTGCATACGTATAATCCTTCCGTCACAGGTATCTGGATTATCCCAGAGATATAGATATAAACGTC
This sequence comes from Zanthoxylum bungeanum, assembly GCA_019454045.1. Classification (NCBI taxonomy): domain Eukaryota; kingdom Viridiplantae; phylum Streptophyta; class Magnoliopsida; order Sapindales; family Rutaceae; genus Zanthoxylum; species Zanthoxylum bungeanum. The sequence continues at coordinate 68,448 of SKCR01028298.1, read as the reverse complement.
AAATCTCTATAGGAATAATCTCATCGACGTATTTATTAGCAATCTCTAAATAACATTCGGAACCCACTTCTAAAGTATATTATGGCCATAGATTTAACAGATTTCTAATCATATTTTGACTAGCTATGCTCTGTACACAGAACTTATGGATCTTATCTTGATACACATAGGATATCATGAGCATGAGTCCACACCCAACGAACATGTGGAGGTCTGATCTAAATAGATCGGTGACGTGACTGCCATCTAAGTGTGGAGGATAACTTATATATCCACACTGGTATCTCAAGTCAAAGAATCACTATGCTACTCAACCCGAGAGGATTCATATTGACGTTGGTGTACCATATATTTGGAAATATTCGATGAGTCGTTCAATGTTTATTAAATAAACACCTACACGTCTATACGAGTCTCCCAAGACTCATGGTTCATTGGATAAACCATCGGACCAAGTCCGATATACGACATGTACTGGTTTCGGCAAATTTTACTAACCGACCCATGTCAGTAAATCTTGACCAGGAACTTAATTTAAGGATATACAACTTATAGTGACACTTCCCAATGTCAATTACAAGCTATGTTGTAACTTCGCACTACGTTGTAAATCTTGAGGTCTTTGTCTAATATATATACATATCAATAAACCGGATTTAGTTTCAATCTAATCAATCTAATCGAAATTAGATCGAATACGTATATAAAAGACAAGAGGTGCTACCATTTAAATTCGTAATATTATGGAAAAAGATATTGCTCGTTTTCATGTATCAGACACAAATACTATCCGGATGGGCTCTCTGAGCACCAACCCTAACATATTATATGTGTCTTATATAACTTATAAGAATCATCAAACACTGTAATAAATCTCTTGGAGTAATAAGATGATGGCTTCCACGCCTTATGAGAATCATTACACTTAAACGTTTCTAGTTATAATTTTATGAATAATCTGGGCGTTCACAAAGCGGAGAGACTAGCATGATGATATGATCCGTCCGCTTGGTGTATCACATGGATGCATGATTTGCTCTTGTCCATCGAACTGACCGCTGAAAGTTTTCACATGTAGTGTTTATACCATGTGTTTGTAAGAACTTTCATGTATCGATTGTATGACTAGTCCTTAGACTTGAGGTCTTTACAATCTTATGTGTGGTTCAAATAACTTTAACATTCTCCTTCCCCGGTTTAAAAGATCAGGTCATAAGGGAATGATTGGGTCATTTATTGAAACACATGAAGTTTGTAAAGATCCAACAGAGAATCGCCACTCTTTCAGATAATATTTTCTTTTAAGATTAGTATTCCAGTACGTGGGTTGATATGTGTTTAGTGCTTGAGACTGTGGCCGCAGCGGAAGAATCATGTGAGATTCTTGGGTTAGCATGATTCATGACACTATCAACATCATACCTTTGACTATATGGGTAGACATTTTCCATACCCTAGGTCAAACGATGGGGATACAGTGAGGAGAGGGACCGTATCATATATAAATCGCATACAGAATGGGTATATATTTTTCCTTCTCATTTTGGGGCCTTGGCATGTTGCTAGATGTCAACATTGGTCATTGAAATCGAATGACCATCTGATCAGAGGATAATTTATGTTCGGGTATACCTTTAAGGCTAATAGATATAAATCACTTGTTAATAATAAAAGACATTATAAAAGATACAAGTGGGGTGGGACCAAAGCGTTAATAAAACTTTCCAAACTAAAGTTAATTTAACCAAAGGTATTACTACAGTTAGATAATGATTTGGTGTCTTCCTTCACTCACCACCTTCTTATAGCCAAAAGGAAAAGCTGTGAAGACATCTAGATAATCATTTACTCAAAGCTTACCTTAAAGAATATTTAAAGTGTTTGACTAATTTGGAGGATCTATTGTTTATTCCTTTCACCAAGGCAATAAGAGCCTAAGAGTTAAGGGTATTTAAGAGAGTTCGCTCCACCCTCCCTCTAGGGAATTTTCAATGGAGGAATCCATTTGACAATAATTCACTTAAACTTGCTAAAATCCTCAATAATAATTTAAGTCTAAAATTTGCCTCTCATTGTAAAGTATAGACCCAAAGGGCTTAAACCGTATTGGCAGGACTATGCTTTACCACACTGACCAATACCAATTTGTCCCTAAATCATACTATTGACAATGGTTTGACTTTTCTGAGTCATAAGACGCATCGACCCTTAGGCGTTGTCTTATAACTTAGTGGCAAATATTGAGTGTCCACAAAGACTAGCATAAGCTATGGCATGTTTGATTGCCCAACCCAATGATCAAGGAATTGTGATATATATCATAAATTGGTTGGGAACCTACCTAATTATCGTATTTTATAACGACTGGCCCGAATCGGAGTTATGAAATGATGATAATGGGATCCTTGCCCACAAGAAATCAATAATATTGGGGTTGGTGTGATTTGCTTAAAATTTTAAAATAATTGAGTGAGAGAAACTTCATAATATTAAAAGCCCATGTTATTATGAAACATTATTGAAAATGTATTCCTAATTTTAACATTCTCTCTTAACAGGTGGGTTAAAATATTTAAGAAACATTCAAATGGCAAACAGAGTATCACTTTGTTCCATCCTTGATGAGCATAAGCTCAAGGGGACAACTACAATGACTGGTTTAGAAACCTTAAAATTGTCTTACAAACAATAAAAGATTTTCTATGTTCTTGAAAGACCATTTCCCCCTGAAACCGCAGAAGATGCTGATCAAAATACATTTGATGCTTGGAAGAAATACGTCGATGATGATGAGCAAGTAGTTTGCATAATGCTTGGCTCTATGTCGGACGAACTTCAGAAAGCTCACAAAGATATGAATGCTCAAACCATCATCTTTCACTTGAAGGAGTTGTATGCAACTTTCGTTCATACCGTGAGATTCCAAGTGTCATGTGTTTTATTCCAAACAACGTATAATGAAGGATCTGTTAGTGGACATATGCTTAAGATGATTGGCCACATGCCAACCTCGGGTTCATCATGGATCATGAGATAGGTCACGATCTAATTCTTCAGTCCTTACCAAAAGACTTCTCTAACTTTATTATGCAGTTTCATCTGTCTGCTAAAGAAGCTACTTTAGCAGAATTGCAAAATCTGATAAAGTAAGCAGAGAAAGACTTGAAACCGGAGATTAAAACCTCCGTCATGCTTACGGGTACAGACCTAAAGCCACGAGGCCCAAAGAAAAATAAGGGCAAGGCCAAGGCTCCAGATCACCTAAAGCCCAATGGTAAGGTGGAGAAGAAAAACGGAAAAAGGGAAATGTTTCTTTTGTGGAAAAAAAAGGTCATTGGAAGAAAGACTGCAGATCCTTTAAACCCAAAGAAGCTATGGAAGCCCAAGAGGCCAAGAAGCCCAACGCTTCAGGTATGTTGTATATGATTGAACTATATTCTCAAAACTCTAAACCTTCTACTTGGGTGCTTGACACCGGTTGTGGGACTCACTTGTTTAACAATGTGCAGGCCTGAGAAACAGTAGGAGACTCCATCATGGGGAGGTTGACTTACGCATGGGGTATCAGAATCAACTCTGGGACTTGGTGGATGCACCTGAAGGGATAAAACCCATATGCTGCAAGTGGATTTACAAGCGTAAAACTGATGCAGAAGGCAACATCCAAACCTATAAGGCTAAGTTGGTGGCAAAAGGTTATAGACAAATCCAAGGAATTGAATATGATGAAACCTTATCACATGTTGCAATGATAAAGTCCATTCAAATTTTACTGGCACTAGCTGCACACTTTGATTATGAGATTTGGCAGATGGATGTCAAAACAGCCTTCCTTAATGGGAACCTCGTAGAGGAAGTCTATATGACACAACCTGAGGGGTTTGCATCTAAGGATGTTCATAATAACGTATGCAAGCTTAAACGATCCATTTATGGACTCAAGCAGGCCTCCAGAAGTTGGAATATACGATTTGATGAGACAATCAAAGAATTTGACTTCATAAAAAATGTAGACGAGCCTTGTGTTTACATGGAAAGTAGTGGGAGTGTTGTTGTATTTCTTGTATTATATGTCGATGACATATTAATCATCGGGAACGATATTCCCATGATGAAAGCCACCAAGCAATGGTTATCTCAGAATTTCTCCATGAAAGATTTGGGAGAAGCAGCCTACATCCTCGGCATTAAGATCTACCGTAATAGATCTAAGAGGTTGTTAGGACTTTCTCAATCTACATACATAGATAAGGTTTTGAAAAGATTCAAAATGGAAGATTCCAAAAGAGGTAATTTACCTACTTGTCATGGAATCAAATTATCTAAGGAGCAATGTCCACATACTCATTCATATAGAGAGCGTATGAGTAGGATCCCTTATGTTTCAGCAATAGGATCGATCATGTACTCGCCATGCTATGTACAAGACCTGATGTCTCTTATGCTCTTAGCATAATGAGCAGGTATCAGGCAAACCCTGGTGAGCAACACTGGGCATTTGTCAAAATAATCCTCAAGTATCTGAGAAGAACTAAGGATGTGTTCTTGACATACGGAGATTTTTCTGAGATGAAAGTCATTGGTTACTGTGATGCGAGCTTTCAAACCGATAGGGATGACAGCAGATCGCAAACAGAATATCTGTTTACTTTGAATGACGGTGCTGTCAATTGGAAAAGCTCAAAGCAGTCAACTACATCGAACTCCACCACTGAAGCCGAGTATATTGCAACATCTGAGGCAGCTAAAGAAGCAGTCTGGATAAAAAAGTTCATCACGGAACTGGAAGTGCTTCCCGCGATAAAGAATGGCATCACGATGTACTGTGACAACACGGGCGCCATTGCTCAATCAAAGGAACCAAGGTCCCACCAGAAATCCAAGCATGTACTCAGGCGATTTCATCTCATCAGGGAGATTATTGAGAGAAAAGAAGTTATTATAGAGAAAATACCCACAGAAGATAATCTTGCAGATTTTCTGACTAAAGGGCTAACTCAACAAAACCATGATAGGCACACCCGAGAGTATGGTGTCCAGATTCATACTAGTTGGCTATAGTGCAAGTGGAAGATTGTTAGGGATATGCCCTATACCCAACTTGTTGATGGGCAATATGTACATGTATTTGTAATATTTTCATTAATTAATAATATAGAAATCTTTATTATACGTGTCTTACATAACTTATATGAATCATCAAACACTGTAATAAAGCCCTTGGAGTACTAAGATGATGTTTTCCACGCCTTATGAGAATCATTAATCTCAAACGTTCCTAGTCATAGTTTTGTGAATAATCTGGGCGTTCACAAAGCGGAGAGACTAGCATGATGATATGATCCACCCTTGAGTGGGGTAGCCAATCTCATTGCTACTAGCAGAGATCCTTCCGCTTGGTGTATCACATGGATGCATGAGTTGCTTGTGTCCATCGAACTGACCGCCGAAAGTTTTCACATGGAGTGTTTATCCCATATGTCTATGAGAACTTTCATGTATCGATTGTATGACTAGTCCTTAGACTTGAGGTCTTTACAATCTTATGAGTGGATCAATTAACTTTGACATTCGCCTTCCCCGGTTCAAAAGATCCGGTCATAAGGGTATGATTGGGTCATTTTTTTGAAACACATGAAGTTTGTAAAGATACAACAGAGAATCACCACTCTCTCGGATAATATTTTCTTATAAGAGTAGTATTCCAGTTCGCTGGTTGATATGTGTGATCAGTGCTTGAGACTATGGCAGCAACGGAAGAATCATGTGAGATTCTTGGGTTAGCACGATTCATGACACTATCAATATAATACATTTGACTATATGGGTAGACACTTTCCATACCCTAAGTCAAACAGTGGGGATACAGTGAGGTGAGGGACAATATCATATGTAAATCGCATACATAATGGGTATATATATTTCATTCTCATTTGAGGGCCTTGGCATGTTGCTAGATGTCAACCTTGGTCATTGAAATCGAATGACCATCTGATCGGAGGATAATTTATGTTCGATTAAATTATCACGATTCATTTCATATCCAACTTGAGGGGAACCCAAAAGGGCACACACAATAAAGTCGAAATCAATGGTTAACAGTGCACAATACAAATTTAACAGCATATATGATTGCTGTAGGAATTGTTCATAAATGGTTCAATATGTTTAATTATTGAACAGATCATTTATGAGGTTCCATATTGGTTTAGGGATTGGTGAATGACGATATGGGCACTTTGGGAATTGGAATAAATAAATATATAAAAAGTGAATAGTAATATGAATAGTAAATTTTTTTATTTGTTATTTGTTTTGAATTCCAATTCGGCCCAAACTCTTATTAGGGTTTTATAATCTCATTAAACCATTAAATTAAAATCCAATGGCTAAGATTAAATTAGCTTTTATCCCACATCGGATTCTTAATTAATTTTGTTGTCTTTTCAGCACCTATATAAACCTAAAGAATTCTTTACAAATTTTTGCACCAAACCTTTCATATCTTGGGTTTATATAAGTGAGAAACTCTAAGGTTTAAGAGTAAGCCACTGATTTTGAGGATCCTTAAGTCTAATTGACTAGAGGAACCTCGAGTTAACAGTTTTAAGGTATTTGCCTAGGCTAGCACCAAGGGCAAAATACTCGTGCACTCAAGGCGTAGTCTTGTCGTTGAGTTTTGGCTTTGGTGTGTGCACCTTTGGAGGCCACACACTTGGGTGGCTATTTGGAATGTGGAAGAGCTTGCTGAGTTCGAGAAAATCTTGTAGATTGGAGGGAGGACTAGAGGAGTCTTCAGTTCAAGTAAGTCTTTTTCTTTCTTTATTTTAATTAGAGTTCTTATGATAGTTAGCATGTTTAGGTTTATATTCTTTGCATGTTTTATGAGTTTTTCTGCTTAGAATATATAGTAACATGCCTAGGCTTGTAGAATAATCAAAACAAATGGGTCTTGGGCAAAGGGATAGCGACATCATAATTTCTTCTTGATTTTCCGCTGCGTACTCACGGCCGCTTCCCAACAAAACTGACATGGACTAAGGATGAATTTGATGCTAGCAACATGAACAGTAAGGCAATTAATGCCATTCATGGGACTGTTTGCTCTGCTGAATTTAGGAGGTTTTTCCATGTGTGAAATTGTCAAGGATGCTTGGGACATCCTGCAGACTGTGCATGAGGGCAAATTGTCTGTTAAAAATAATAGACTGCATGATCTTGCTACCAGGTTTGAGGTCGCTAGAATGAAAGACGATGAGACCTTTGATGAGTTTTCTGATGAGATTAACGACATCGTTAACTCAAGTTTTAACCTATGGGAGATTATTCCTACCAATAAGATAGTGAGGAAAATCTTGAGATCCCTGTCTGAAAAGTTCTTACCCAAGATTACAGCCATTTAAGAGAGTAATGACTTAGATCATCTTAGATTAGAGTACCTCGTAGGAAAGCTACAGATGTATGAAAAGAAACTTCATGGTTATAAAAAGTCCAAGACTATAGCGATGAAGATCGCGAAGGAAGTTATTCATGATCCGTCAAGTGATGATGATTATACCCTCATGGATCAAGATCTAGCCATGTTTGCAAAAAGGTTTAAGAAATTTCTTAAGCTTAAGAAGGTTGACCGTGATAGGGATAAAGAGAATATGCCTATAGAGAGTAGGTATAGTATGAGAGAGTCTAGAGAGGATATGCGTAGCAAACCCCGTGGTATTCAATGCCATGAATGTGAAGGTTTTGGGCACATTAAATCTAAGTATCCCACTTACCTAAAATCTAAGGGTAAGAAAGACATGGCAGCATCTCTTAGTGATTCAGAAGGTGACTATACTTCTGACGAGTCTCCTAAAGACAAGAGTAATTTTATAGCCTTTTCTGCTAGTGTGACTGGTGTGAGAGAGGATAATGTTAGTGATGCTAATTTGGAATTCTCTCACGATGAGTCAATTGATGAGGATAGTCTTCAGGTAGCATGCACTGAACTATTTAATGAGAGTCTAGCTATCAAGAAGGCGAATATAGAGGTCAATAAGAGGCTGAAGGAAGTAGAGCTAGAACAGAATAAAGCTCAAGCTAAGTTTGAGCACAACCTTTTGATGATTGATGACCTCAATGAGAGGAATAGAGGTCTAGTTGATAGAGTCAAAATTTTAGAAACTGAACTTGAAGATTCTAGAACCAAGCTGTCTGTATTTTCTAGTGGGAATAAAAACTAAACCGCATGTTAGGGATTAGTGTTGAGCCTAATTGCGATAAGGCGTCATCATCTAGAGTTGTGCATGTCCCTCTTAAACATGACTTATGTAAGAAGCATGTTGAGTGCAGTCATGTGATACCTCATGATGTTCCTCGTCCTATGTCCCAACCTCGATCTAGAGGTGTGGTGGGTAAACCTCGCTCTCATCCGAGGTTTGTGCATGTATGCCATTATTGTGGCAAGGCATGACACATTAGGCCTAAGTGCTTTATGCTGCACAAATATAAGAAAAGACCTAAGAGTGTGTCACCTAGATTTGATTCCTCAAATCTAATATCTCAAGTTTCTGCAATAACCAAACAAGCACAATTCCTTAGTAGGAAACTTGTTGTGTTGACTAGGAATTCTCAAGTGGAAGAGATCCCTAAGACTGTTTGGATGAGGAAGCAAGATAACTTCCCATCTATTTCTGAAAGCCTTGATGGGCATGATGAGAGTGCACTTCGGTGTAACTCTTCTTAGAAGTTGCATTTGTCTTCCCATTTCATGTGTGCGCGCGTGTGTTTTATGTTTTTGCACGTTTATTTTCTTTTCACTGCATATGGGTGTGTATTTTGTTTTTTTTATATGTCCCTTGGTATATGGGATGGAAACCTGGACATAAATTTCATAGACGATTCCGAAATGACGATAATATGATCCGCACTTGGGATACAACTCCACGTACCATTGGATATCGACAAGTCTTGTTGTGTCTTTTCTTGTTTTTGGGTTAAAAATGAAAAAATACAATATATATATATATATATATATATAATGAAAAAGATCAAAAAAATATTTTTTTTGGCTTGTTAGAGCATGAAAAGCTTCTTGCATGTGATTCTAGTAAGTAGGATATATATTTATGCATGTGTAATATGCTTTTATTTTTCTTGATGCTCTATGTGCATGAGTGTGATAAAAACCTTTAGTATATCTTGTGCTTACCCTTCACATACATGTTTTTATTATTGTCAAGGCTTGGTCGCATGTTTTGGGGTTTCGGGTGGTAATTCGGGTAAACGCAGCGGATCACGGAAATCAAAATTTTCCGATTTCAATTAATTTTCTTGGGTAATTAAAATAAACTAATTTATTTCAATTACTCAATACTTAAAACTGAAATTATTACCCAAAAATTAGAATTTTCAGAATTTACCATTTTTCCCCAAAACTTTGAATTTTAATCATTTTAGTCCAAAATTGTCAAATACAATTCTAATTGATTCCAAATCAATTCCAAAATGATTTGTTCATGTCTTATACATGAAATTACAATTTTTGAACTCAAGAAAATAATTTTTCCATTATTTCCAAATGGTCCCTCAATTTTCAAGAATTTGTAATTTGGTCCCTTTTGTTCAAAATATGTCAAGATCAAATCCAAAAATTCCCAAAATTAAAATAACACCAAATTAATCAAATTCAAGTCTTTAATTCAATTCTTACAACACCAATCAAGCCTCACCATCATGAAATAGCTCAAGAACAATTATAGGTCAAACATGAGTGGCTAAAAGACTCTAGAATGGCAACTAGCCATCAAAATGGCAAAAGAAAGCTTTATAAACCATTTTAAGCATTCTAATTAATTATACATGATTTCATCTTTCAATCAAGCCCCAAATCATCAAATCACTTTCATAAAAGAGTTGAGAACAAACTAGGCTACACATGTTGAAGCTTAGTATGCTAGAAACATTTTTCATGTAAAGAAAAGTAAGAAAAAACTTATAAAAATGCTTGATTTCCAAGGTTTTTTCTTCATTTTCTCTTTTCCTCACTTTGTATTTTATTTTTAGGGTTTGTAGAATATTGAAACAAAAAAATGGCCTTTTATAATTTCCCTAAATGACCGATTATTTGAGGAAAAAACATGGCCACAATTTTTCAATTTTGTTTTAATTAATTGGAAATTGATTTAATTATTTTGTGGTGTAAAAACATTAATCAAATTAATGTTTATCACATTACAACCAATTAAATCATGCCAATTTAACCAATCAAAAAGGTCCACTTTATCCAATAAAGAAATGTCATTTATCTTATCTAAATAAGTAAATAAGATATTAAATATTTAATTAATTCAATTATTCAACATTTGAATAATTAAATAATTAAATACAAATATCTCAAATATATGTATTATATTTACATTAAATAATCAAAATACATATATTAACAATAAATGTCAAATATCACAATTCGACATTTAATAAATGGCCGAAAAGATCTCAAAAGCATGTATCTTCGTTTAACCATTAAACGACTTATAAATAATCAGTATTATTTATAAATGTTGCCCTAGTGCCGAACAAGTATATCTCATTAGTGAGACTCTCTAGGTTCAGGCATATCCGTCACGAAATCCAATTTTGTGTCCATAATCTACCCTCCCGTAAATTATGATGAACACGGATAAAATCTCTGAACCATACAGGTTGAGGTCACCGCATATGTATAATCTTTCCGTCACAGGTATCCGGATTATCCCAGAGATATAGATATAAACGTCAAATCTCTTTAGGTATAATCTCGTCGATGAATCTAATAGCAATCTCTTAAATAACACTTAGAACTGATTTCTACAGTGTACCACGGGCCCATGGATTTAACAGATTGCTAATTCCATAATGGATACCTATGCTCTATACACAGAACTTAAGGATCATATCTTGATACACACAGGATATCATGAGGATCAATCCACACCCAACGAACAGGCGAAGGTCTAATCTAAATAGATCGGTGACGTGACTGCCATCAAAGTGTGGAGGATACCTCATACATCCACAGTGGTACCTCAAGTCGGAGGAACACTATGCTCACTCAACCCGAGAAGATTCTTATTGACGTTGGTGTACCATCTATTAAGAATCTTGGGCGAGTCGTTCAATGTTTATCCGATATAAATACTTACGTGTATAGATGAGTCTCTCAATACTCATGGTTCATCAAGAAACCATTAGAATCCAACATTCCAATATACGACACGTACCGGTCTCAGCGGGTTTACTTACTGACCAAGTAATTGTAAGCTTTGACTAGAAAACAGTTAAAGAATGATACTGTTATGATACTACTCAATGTCAGTTGCGACGCTTTTGCAATTGTATCATAACCAATCACTCTATGGTCATTTACGTCCTTACCATATAATAAAAGAATTTATATTACAGAAAATGTATATTTTATTCATTAATAAAATATATACAAGAGTATTTACAAGGAAATACATAAAAAATTGGTACTCAGAGCACCAACCCTAACAAAATCTCCCACTTGCTCTAGTGCCAATATCGATTGTATCTAATACCCATCGACTCCACATGCTTATCAAATAACTTCGGAGGTATGGCATTCGTGAGTGGGACTGCTAAATTATCTTCACTGGGAACTTTGCACACGACAATGTCACCTCGCGACACAATCTCTCAAATAATATGGTACTTTTGTTCCACATGCTTCGATTTCTGATGCGCTCTCGGTTCTTTTGCTTGCGCAATGGCACCAATATTATCATAATATAACAGAATCGGATTCTCGATACTCGGGACAACTCCCAATTCTGTGATAAACTTCTTAAGCCAAACAACTTCTTTTGCAGCTTCAGAAGCAGTAATATATTCTACCTCTGTGGTGGAATCAGCTGTAGACCCTTGTTTGGAACTTTTTCAACAAACTGCACCTCTATTAAGGGTAAATACGAATCCCGATGTAGAATTTCTATCATCGGGATCCGATTGGAAATCAGTTCCGTATACCCATTAACATGCAGTTCATTTCCTCCATAAATGATAAACTTATCCTTAGTACCTTTAAGATACTTCAGGATATGTTTAACGGCCATCCAATGGTCATTTCATGGATTGGACTGATATCTACTGGTTACACTAACCGCGTAGCTAATATCAGGCCTCATACATAACATAGCATATATTATGCTACCCAAACACGAAGCATAAGGCTGATTAGACATTCTAATCTTCTCATCTTCTGTTTGCGGACACATCTTCTTCGTAAGATGAATGCCATGTCTGAACGGTATGTTTGCTGTCTTACAGTTAGAAAAATTGTACCGTTCAAGATCTTATCTATGTACGTTGATTGGGATAACCCAATAAGCTTCCTTTCTTTATCTCTATAGAGCTTTATACCCAAGATATAAGAAGCTTCACCCAGGTCTTTCATGGAGAAATTCTTACAGAGGTAAGCTTTGACACCTTGCATCATTCCTATATCATTCCCAATGATTAGGATGTCATCAACATAGAGAACCAAAAATACTATCATACTCCCACTGGCCTTCTGGTACACAAATGATTCTTTAGTATTATTGAGAAAACCAGACAATCTAATAATCTCGTCGAATCGAAGATTCCAACTTCGCGAAGCTTGCTTAAGTACATAAATGGACTTCTTAAGCTTATAAACCATGTCTGAGGTTTCGCTGGATACAAAACCCTCCGACTGTTCCATATAGATTTCTTCATCAAGAAACCCATTTAGAAACGCCGTTTTGACATCCATTTGCCAAATCTCATAATCATGGTAAACAACAATAGATAATAAAATCCTTATGGACTTTAGCATCGCGACTGGCGAAAAAGTTTCATTATAGTCGATACCAGGTCGCTGCGTGTAACCTTTAGCTACCAGTCTGGCCTTAAAGGTTTCAACCTTTCTGTCAGGCCCACGCTTCCTCTTGTAAACCCATTTACTGCCAACAATTCATTCAGGAAGCGGAACCAAGTCTGAAACTTGATTCTGATGCATAAAGCCTAACTCGGATTTCATGGCCTCTTGCCACTTCACGGAGTTGATGTCCAACATCGCTTCTCTATAGGTGTAAGGTTCAGTCTCTTCAATTAAGAGAACATCTAGACTATTTTCTTGTATCAAATACAAGTGTTCAGGAGGTCAAGACACTTTTTGGGACCTACTGAGTGTGTTTGTTGAAGGCTCTTCATCTATTTGAACTTCAGGTTCCTCCACTAGTTCGTTGGTTCCAGGTTGTACTTCATCAAGTTCAACTTGTCTATGATTACCTCCTTCAGATAAAAATTCTACCTCTAGAAATTTTGTGAAGCGAGCTACGAACACATTTTGATGCTCGATATCATAGAAAAAAATATCCTTTCGTATTTGAAAGATATCAAACAAACCTAAACTTTTACCCTCGAGGCGAAAACTTATCTGGCTGAGCCATCCTGACATAGGCAGGACAGCCCAAAATCTTAACATAATTAAGATTCGGTTTCATACCAGTCCATATCTCATATGGAGTTGCAGGAACAGCCTTAGAAGGAATCTTATTCAAAAGATGTGCAGCAGTTAAAAGAGCATATCCCCATAAGTAATATGGAAAATCTATAAAACTCAACATCGATCGAACCATAACCAATAAAGTCCGATTACTCTTTTCGGACACTCTATTGTGATGTGGAGTACCCGGAGGAGTGTATTGAGCGAGAATCCCATTCTCCTTTAAATAATCGGTGAACTCACCACTCATATATTCACCATCTCGATCAGATCAAAGATATTTAATATATTTACCAGTATGTTTTTCTACTTCATTTCGGAATTCTTTGAACTTTTCAAAGGTTTCCAACTTCTGTTTCATCAAATAAACATAACCATACCGTGACAAATCATCGGTAAAAGTAACGAAGTAGGAAAAACCACTGTGAGAAGTTTGACTCATTAGACCACATACATCAGAATGTATTAGTTCCAATAAGTCAGTGGATCGGTGTCCTACACTCGAAAATGGGGCTTTGGTCATTTTACCCCGAATGTAAGATTCACAAGTTGGATAAGGTTCAATGGTAAGATCATGTATCAAACCATTCCTAACCAACAGGGATAGGCGTTTCACGCTATATGACCCAACCTCATATGCCACAGTTCAGTATTATTTATATCAACTACGTTACGTTTATTAATACCAACATTAAAGATATCTTGTGAGGTATGTAAAATGTAATGACCATGCTCATTTGGAAAAACAAGGATTCGAACATTATATATATCATATAAATACAAATAACGATTCTTAATATTTACATTATAGCCATTAGTATCTAATATAAAAAGCGATACAATGTTCGCAACACATCTTGGTAAAAAAAAAAGCAGTCATGCAACAAAAGGCTCCCACTAGGCAGGGGAATCTCGCATAAGCCTACAGCAACTGCATCCAAAGAGTCGCCACTCCCGTATCGCAATTGCATCTCCCCAGATTTTAGCCGTCTATTTTCCTTTAGCACCTACAACAAATTGCAAATGTGAATTGGACAAGCATAATCTAAAATCCAACTGGACGACATAACCCGGGTATTTGGCCCAAAACCCCAACAAAAATGGTATCAGGGCAGGTCTAAACTTGAACACATGATATGAATATGTCTTTAAATTCAATGTTTAATTTTGTTCTTGCTTTATGCATGCTTGTATTTATTTAATTTGATTAAATTAAATACGTAACATCTTTGCGGAAAATCCCTAATTAATAAGCTTTTAAAGTAATATGTATTGGATGCATATTTATTGGTTCGTTTTGTCAATACGGTTTTTGGATATCTATTCTATGGCTGCATCCGAGAAAGTTCCAAAGTAGTGAGGGTGTAGTTGATAGAAATTTATCCATACCAGATGTATATGTGATACTAGATAAATTCAAGCGAAAGCAGAAATCCTGAACGTGCCAAAGCTGTCAGGACTACGCAAGTATCTTGAATTTATCATTGACAAGTTTAACCTCGGTACGCCTCCTTGTGAACGTGCCAAAACTGTCACAATAAGAAACGACCAGGACCAGAACCTATGAGTCACTAGTGACTGATTGACAATGAGTTGTCTACCTAATGAATATACATAGGCGAGAACGTGCCAAAGTTGTGAGTCGAAATATATTCATGGGGTCCACCTCTCACTATAGAATTCAATTTAATCATTGAATTCCCGTTGTCCATTGGGATTACGGTATTATGTAAAGTAGTGAGAGGCACTACTGGGTTTAAAATCCATAACTAAGGCAGTGTGTAATATTATGAAAATCGCTGCTTATGTTTTCTTTATTCTATGTGTTGATATAAATAAAACTTCTAATCCACTGCATGCATATTATTTGTAAATATTTTATGGTTTTCTTTATGGTTGCAGATTTCTAGAATAGGTTCTAAATTTAGAGTAGGTTAGGATATTGTTAGATTAGTTATAACCATCGGGAACTGTTGTTCCGATTTTCTTATAAAATCAATATGGTTAGTGACTTAATTACTAAGTCACATTAGGAAATCTAAATAGATATATGTTTTAAGATATAATTCTCTAAAAAGAATAGTTTCTTATGCAGTAAGAATTGACGTGAATTAGTTCATGTCTCGAGATTCTTGACTGGCAATAAGAAAACCCCATTAGGTATTTGTTTATCTGATAATGGCGTTTCTTGGCTTTAGTTACCTTTAGAGGTAATATGTCTGACACAGTTTGCTAATCAATTATTTGCAATTGTTGTGAATAGTTGAAGGTAAATTATAAAGCTAAAGAAATGAGATGCGTATTGTTTAATGATTGTTTTGATATTTGATATCAGAACTTGTGACTATTGGATAGTTACTTGTTCTTTATAAACAATTATTACATATTTTAAAACAACTAGTAGTGTCATTGATGTAGAGATAAACATTAAGAAAAATATACGGTTAACTAAATAACTTAGAACAGTGTTTTATGAGATTTTATCACATAAGTATTATATGCTTATTTTATATTGTAAATGATGGTCTGATACGAGATCACACCACATATCCTTATCCATTTAATGAATATTGTATTCAGAAAGTGATTAAATCTCATTTAACCAATGCTCGTCATTGGACCACATATTATTAAACTAATACATTAGATGTATGTAGTTTCATAAATTAGAAATTGCCTTGAATAGTTTTCTTTACCTCGTAACTTAGTTAATGAATTGTCATGACTTAGTAACGTGTTTCTAAAAGAACACATAACGTCTTGAATGGTTCAAGAACTTTTAATATGTTTATGATGAAACGCGAATAGAATATTTTGACTGGTTCAAAGATATTCTATTTGAAGTTTTGAAAACTATATCATTAAAATTCATCGTGAGTCTTTGAATTGTTCAAAGATGTGTGATATGATCAAACATATGAATTTATGGCAATTAGTTCTAAGGTTATTTAATCAATGTGATTCTTACTCAATATTACTCTTCTACGATTCCATTGTGATGGAATTGGTCAGTGGGAGAAATCGAATCTTATATGATTTGATTCGCTTGATATTGAGTGTTACCAAATTATTTTCAATACTCTTGGGAATATGCTCCAGTAACACTAATTCGTCCTTTTAATTAAGGTTCCATTAGTTTCTACAGATACGTATATGATATGTATAAGTAGAAAATTCGAATCTTGAAAAGTTTGAGATTTGAATCTTGTTAGGGATATGCCCTATAACCAACTTGTGGATGGGCTATATGTACATGTATTTGTAATATTTTCATTAATTAATAAAATGGAAATCTTTATTATACGTGTCTTACATAACTTATATGAATCATCAAACACTGTAATAAAGCCCTTGCAGTAATAAGATGATGACTTCCACGCCTTATGAGAATCATTACTCTTATATGTTCCTAGTCATAGTTTTGTGAATAATCTGGGCGTTCACAAAGCGGAGAGACTAGCATGATGATATGATCCGCCCTTAAGTGGGGTAGCCGATCTCATAGCCTACTAGTGAAGATCTGTCCGCTTGGTGTATCACATGGATGCATGAGTTGCTCGTGTCCATCGAACTGACGACCGAAAGTTTTCACATGGAGTGTTTATCCCATGTGTCTATGAAAAATTTCATGTATCGAATGTATGACTAGTCCTTAGACTTAAGGTCTTTACAATCTTATGTGTGGATCAAATAACTTTGACATTCTCCTTCCCCGGTTTAAAAGATCCGGTCATAAGGGTATGATTGGGTCATTTGTTGAAACACATGAAGTTTGTAAAGATACAACAGAGAATCGCCACTCTCTCGGATAATATTTTCTTATAAGAGTAGTATTCCAGTTCGTGGGTTGATATGTGTGATCAATGCTTGAGACTGTGGCCGCAGTGGAAGAATCATGTGAAATTCTTGGGTTAGCACGATTCATGACACTATCAACATCATACCTTTGACTATATGGGTAGACATTTTCCATACCCTAGGTCAAACGGTGGGGATAAAGTGAGGCGATGGACCGTATCATATGTAAATCACATACAGAATGGGTATATATCTTTCCTTCTTATTTGGGGGCCTTGGCATGTTGCTAGATGTCAACCTTGGTCATTGAAATCGAACGACCATCTGATCGGAGGATTTTATGTTCGATTAAATTATCACGATTCATTTCATGTCCAACTTGAGGGGAACCCAAAAGGTCATACACAACAAAGTCGAAATCAATGGTTACAAGTGCACAGTTCAAATTTGACAGCATATATGATTGTTGTAGGAATTGTTCATAAATGGTTCAATGTGTTTAATTATTGAACAGTCATTTATGAGGTTCCATAGTGGCTTAGAGATGGGTGAATGGCGATAGGGGTATTTTGGGAATTTGAATAAATAAATAAATAAAATATGAATAGTTAAAAAAAATTTATTTGTTTTTTGTTTTGAATTCCAATTCGGCCCAAACTCTTATTAGGGTTTTATAATCTCATTAAACCACTAAATTAAGATCCAATGGCTAAGATTAAATTAGCGTTTATACCACATCGGATTCTTAATTAATTTTGTTGTCTTTGGAGCACCTATATAAACCCAAAGAAGTTTTTATAAATTTTTACACCAAACCTTTCATATCTTGGGTTTATATAAGTGAGCAACTCTAAAGTTTAAGAGTAAGCCACTGATTTTGAGGATCCTTAAATCTAATTCAATAGAGGAACCTCGAGTTAAAAGTTTTGAGGTATTTGCCTAGGCTAGCACCAAGGGAAAAATACACGTGCACTCAAGGCGTAGTCTTGCCGTTGATTTTGGCTTTGGTGTGCGCACCTCTGGAGGCCACACACTTGGGTGGCTCTTTGAAACATGGAAGAGCTTACTGAGTTCGAGAAAAGCGTGTAGATTGGAGGGAGGACTGAAGGAGTCTTCAGTTCAAGTAAGTCTTTTTTATTTCTTTATTTTAATTAGAGTTCTTATGATAGTTAGCATGTTTAGGTTTATGTTATTTGCATGTTTTATGAGTTTTTATGCTTAGAATATATAGTAACATGCCTAGGCTTGTAGAATAATCAAAATAAATGGGGCTTGGGAAAAGGGATAGTGGCATCATAATTTCTTCTTGATTTTCCGTTTCGCACTTGCGGCCGCTTCCCAACAGTGGTATCAGAGCCATGCCCCAGAGTTAGCCATGTGGATGAATCCTCAGAATAGAGAACAAAATGTGGTGAGTCCCGATCGTGATCCGTGAATGTGCTCGGTTAGATAGGCGGTGTGCTCCGGTCTTCATGGATGTGCCCCAACACGCTGAAGATGAGTTGGCCTAGGCTAGAGTGGACGTATGGATGATCGTTTGAGGGGAGGGGAGGTGGTCCTTTGTTCGATGGGAGGATTGTTGGGTGTGCAAACAAAGTCCCACATTGGTTAGAAATGGAAAAGATCATGGTATATAAGGATGGACATATATATCTTCATTGGGATGAGGCCATTTCGGTATAGCCCAAGAGCCAATCCCTGAGGGCTTACGCCCAAAGTGGACAATATCATACCAATGTGGAGATAGATGATGTCCAAGGTTCCTTACAAATGGTATCAGCGCACCGTTTTGTTTTTATTAGTTCTCTCTCATTTGAACTCGAAATTAGGTGTGTAAAAGCTCGTTGGAAAGATAACACCCTGAACTTAATTTTAGGCACAAGTTTTGCATGATTTGATTAAGATTTGAATTTTAAAATTACATTTAAATTCATGCATCTGTAAAAAAACGTGAATAATAAATTTATTTGATTAAAATAAAATGCAATATCATAATTAAATATTAATCAAAGTTATTTAATGCCTAAAATAATTCCAACATATTAAAACTCATATGCTTGATGATTCTACGTATGATTAGAATTGGCATGATTATTTTAGGATGCAAGCATCTAGAGACTTTCTAAGGAAATAGAGAGTGTATTGCTTATCCCTTAGCTAAGTAATTATTTCGTGATGAACTTAGAGATTTATTACCTTTAAGGCTAATAGATATAAATCACTTGTTAATAATAAAAGACATTATAAAAGATACAAGTGGGGTGGGACCAAAGCGTTAATAAAACTTTCCAAACTAAAGTTAATTTAACCAAAGGTATTACTACAGTTAGATAATGATTTGGTGTCTTCCTTCACTCACCACATTTTTATAGCCAAAAGGAAAAGCTGTGAAGACATCTAGATAATCATTTACTCAAAACTTACCTTAAAGCATATTTAAAGTGTTAGACTAATTTGTAGGATCTATTGTTCATTCCTGTCACCAAGGCAATAAGAGCCTAAGAGGTAAGGGTATTTAAGAGAGTTCGCTCCACCATCCCTCTGGGGAATTTTCAATGGAGGAATCCATTTGACAGTTATTCACTTAAACTTGCTAAAATCCTCAATATCAATTTAATTCTAAAATTTTCCTCCCATTGTAAAGTATAGACCCAAAGGGCTTAAACCGTATTGGCAGGACTATGTTTTACCAGACTTACCAATACTAATTTGTCCCTAAATCGTACTATTGACAATGGTTTGACTTTTTGAGTCATAAGACGCATCGACCCTTAGGCGTGGTCTTATAACTTAGTGGCAAAGATTGGGTGTCCACAAGGACTAGCATAAGCTATGGCATGTTTGATTGCCCAACCCAATGATCAAGGAATTGTGATATATATCATAAATTGGTTGGCAACAGATGAGTGGTAATTATATCACTATTTCTCACTCATTTGACCTAATAGTTTTTATAGTTTCTTGAGTTTTGTGAATATTTTGATGTGTTTTGTGTTATTTTGTAGATAAATAAAGTTTCAGGACACTCTAGAGGTGATTTGGGCCAAAACAGTGAAAATTGGACGAAAATGGCAAAACAATCATTCTCGCATCGCGACGCGCAAGCCTTTGGCGTTGCGACGCCTAAAGTACGCCGAACAGCGCTAACGTGCGCCGGGTCCACAAGTCAGAATCTGAGAAAATTTGAATTTACTAACGTGCGTCCTGCCACGTGTCACCATCACAGCCGATCTGCTAACGTGCGTCGTGCCATGTGTCATCATCCTACGGTGCTGACAGTCGCCATCGCCACGTGTCACTCCACCTGGCAGCCACGTCATCGTCCACATCATCAGTTGACCGAGTCAAATGCCATGTCATCGCCACGTCATCATCAACCAATCATAGAGTGCCACATGTCGCAATTCTATGGTGCCGACAGTCACTTTGCCACGTGTCGCCACGTCAGCGCCACATCAACATCAATTATTGGCTCACTTATCCGCAATTGACATGTGGCGATAAGAATCTGAAATCAGCCAATCAGAAGCGGCCACATGTCACAATTATTGAGATCTAACCACCTTCCCACGTGTCACCTTATCACCTTATCCAGAATCTGAAGCCGACGAACCAGAGCGTGCCACGTCGACAAACCGCCCGTCGCGACGCTGGCTTGGTGTCGCGACGCTGGGACCTTACTGACGCCTATAAATTCAGCGCGATTTCAGAATTCAAAGCATGCCTTCCTTGAGTTTTGTAAGGACTCTAAGTATTACATCTTGTGTGCTTTAGTTTTTGTAATTTTAATTTAGTATTTTTACTTTTAGTATTTTTAATTATGCACTTTTACTTTTTGTAATAAAAATTTATTTACTTTTTTACTTTATGTTTTGTAGTTAATTTACCGCTGGGGTAAAAGGTGAAACATGTAATATAATTATCTAGGTAAATCTCACTTAATTATAATTTATAAATTATAATTTAACCGGATTAATTAATGGAAAACCTTATTACCGCCTATATGGTCGGTCTAAATATAAATTACTTTACCGCCTATATGGCTGGTCTTTATGTGACAGATAATTACCGCCTATATGGCTGGTGTAATTGGACTAAATGGATTACCGCCTATATGGCTGGTTTTAAATGTTTAATATTATTAATTCCTGAGAAAGTAGAACATAAAATAATTTATATATTATAATAAGTGAGATTCCTAGATAAGAAATATTAAATGTGGATCCTCTAACCCCAGCATTTTATTTTATTCTATGGAAGTGATGAAACACAATATTACTAGGCTTAATAATTGATTTAATTACTTATTGGGTAATTCTTTAGTTTGCTTATTGAGTCTTAAGCTTAATGCTTCTTGTTGTCTGATCACCAATAAGATTGATATGGTAAACTTAAAATGAACTAGACATAGGGATTTTAAGTTTTAGCCTTAGATTCAATAGCCCACGATCTTCCTTGAGGATATATAACCCTTTAATAGATTTCCTTACAGGATAGACCACTACAAGAATTAGACCATTTAGCGTCGAATTGTTTCGACGCCATAAGTGACGATTTCGACGCAAATGATATTTAGCGTCGAAAAAATTAGACGCAAAAAATGGACGATAAAATGTCCACGAAAATCAGTTTTAGTGTCGAAATAATTAACTGCGACGCTAAAAAATAGTACTCTGCGTCCAATTTATTTCGACGCTAAAGTAAAATGTTCGACGCTATATTGTATATTTGGCGACGAAATATATCGACGCAAAAATTCAAACTTTTAGCGTCGAAAGGTGTCGACGCTAAAGTATATTAAAAAAGTATTATATGTAAGCTTATAGCGACCATCTTTTACTATTAGCGTCAAAATTTTTCGACGCTAAAAGTGACTTTGAGCGTCGAAACTCGTCGACGCTAACGTATATTAAAAAAGAATTATATGTACGCTTACAGCGGCCATTTTTTATACTATTAGCGTCGAAATATTCGACGCTAAAGTAAAAAATTTATTTTTTAAAAAATTAGTAATTTACTTATTTTTGGTCTAAAATATTTAATTTAGTTGAAAAAAAATGTAATTAATGACGAAATATTATATTGAAATTTGTTTTAGAAAAAAGAAATATTATATTAAATCTATTTGTTCAAAATGTTTATACAAAACCAAATATAAAATTAATTGCTACTGTGATGGGGGGACGCTCGAGCCCGATGCACCATGACTCATTGAGGCCTCGAACATCTGACGGAAAGCCAGCAGTTGCTGTTCCAACTGCTCCATCTTCTTCTCGTGGTCCACCGTGACCTGTTGTAGCTTCTCCTTAGTCTGCTGCAGCTCGTCTCGGGTGCTGGCTAGGTCGTCTTTGGTGGTGACTAACTCGTCTCGAAGAGAGACATTGTCCGAATTACCATTATTGCGTGCAGATGACGTTGGCTTCTTACGAGTGCCAAGACCAACATTGTAAGCTGTCTGATTCTTGAAAACCAATTGCGACAGCTGCTCATCTGGTATGGGGTCGGTCCCTGTCTCCTGAGTTTGATGTTGGAGTTCCATCATTTCGTTCTGTTTCAAAAAATAAGTTAATATTAGAATTTGAGAAAAAAAATTAACATATATAATATTAATTATTTTATTTTAAAAACTGAAACTTACATAGCAGCGTTCGGCTTCTTCATTTATCCATTTATTCTTGTCATTGTAATGCGTCACACGGAAAAAATCTGGAAATGATTGCACCTCACATGTGCTACTCTGTTATAAACATAAAATAAATTCAATATTATTCTAAATAGTAAAAACAATTAACTGTTAAATTTTACGTTAGGATATATTTACCTCAGAATGTTCGGCACGATGTTGGATAAATGGCTTCGAACCTCCACGGTGGTTAAAACGCAAGTGACTTCGATTTTCCGCATTTGCGTGACATTTATCCTGTATTCACGAACACTGTAAGTACCGAAAACAAAGACAATTATAAATTTCCGTTTATTTCAAAATTTACCTCGTGTTTTTTGCTCGACCAAAGCTCACATAAGAATGTCCAGTCTTGTTCCTCTATAAAATCAGGTTTGTGTTGTGGAGCATTTGAAGGTCCATGTTCGTCGAATATTGGTTTCAAGACTTTTGTTCTATAATCTTTATAACTTTTCCCCATGTGGTAGTCAATATATTGTTGGACATTCACTTGGGTCAGATCGAAGTCGAACCATTCCTACATGAAAATTCGAGTAAAAATAAGTATAAAATAAAAATGTTAAATAACAAACAATATCGAAAACTTACAAGTAGTGAAGGGAATAGCTGGTTCATTTTCATCTCCCACGGTATCTTTCTCCAACATACGTAGTTTTGGGGAGCTTCATATCGAGCTGTAGCTCTATGGCTGTATTAAACGCTGAATTATGTTGTCCGACTTGAGTGTGTCCATCATCTGATATCTCTATCCGGATACGACCGTGAGCCTTAACGTACTTAGCCAACCCCAGGCCACGGGTGCGTCCTCGACCCTTCACTGTACTGGACTCACCTGTGCTAGCAGAGAAATCACCAGGGCCAGTACCCTTGCTGATGTAGATGGAGTCGCGGTAGCCCGTTTGCGATTGCCCGGTGCCATCTGCAAAAACCCGCGCATTAGCGTCATCAAATTCCAAAATTCTTATACATATACATACATATCCATACAAGTCAATACAACTTAACAAAAGCGCTTATAACATCGAATGCTCACTTTCGTTTTCAAATTCATTCATTCATTTATTCATTTCACATATGCATTCATTATCCATATAATCTACGAGTTCCATCATACACGTACATACACACAGTCACACACTCAATGGGATACATATAACCAACCACGAAGCACACAATCACACGACTTCTCATGCACACGTTCGTATGGCGTTCTTTAACGCGTTCGAACGGATCAATTCCAGTGAGCTCACGTTCGTATGGCGTTCTTTAACGCGTTCGAACGGACCATTCCAGTGAGCTCACGTTCGTATGGCGTTCTTTAACGCGTTCGAACATCTAAGGCAAAAAGTGGGTGTTCGAACGCGTTAAAGAACGCCATACGAACGTGAGCTCACTGGAATTGGTCCGTTCGAACGCGTTAAGAACGCCATACGAACGTGAGCTCACTAGAATTCAAACTTATTAAACAGTTATAATTAACCAAAGAGGGCACAAATTCAAACTTAACATTATATAAACGGCCGATTTTGATCAAACAGTTATAAATATTAACCAAAGATGATGATGATTTTGAAGACGAACAGCAGCAATTGCTGCTGTTCTTGCAAAAAATCATCATCATCTATCATCATCTTCTCATCATCATCATCATCATCATTTCATCAAAAAATAATTCATCAATTCATCAATAATATCATCAATCTCATCCACAAATTCATCAAATTCATCAATTCATCCTCATAAACAATTTTAAATCAACAAAGGAGACTTACCTGTTGATTTCCTTCGTTCGTCACTGTTGGAGATTCGAACAAAATGTTATGAATGAGTTTTTTGCTTCTGAGCCGAGGAAGAAGAGAAGCACTGGTTTTAGGGATTTAAAGGACATTTAGCGTCGAAATAATTGACTTTTAGCGTCGCAGTAGTCGACGCTAATTGTTAAGCGGGTTATTGAAAAATTAGGGTTTTTTTTCCGGGAAATTTAATTTTTATTTAGCGTCGAAATATAACGTTCGACGCTAAAGTAAAGACATATAGCGTCGCAATACAATTGGCGACGGTAAATGTAAGACATCTAGCGTCGACTATTATATTTCGACGCTAAATAAAAATTAAATTTCCCGGAAAAAAAATCCTAATTTTTCAATAACCCGCTTAATAATTAGCGTCGACTACTGTGACGCTAAAAGTCAATTATTTCGACGTTAAATGTCCTTTACATCCCTAAAACCAGTGCTTCTCTTCTTCCTCGGCTCAGAAGCAAAAACTCATTCATACATTTGTTACTATTAATCATTACGTTAATATTTCAACAATATCTAAAGAGTAATTAAAATCAACAACCATACATTAATCCATAAAATTATTCATCCATCACAAAATACTGTAACTTCATAATTAATCACTATTATCGTCGGTATTTGAGGATTCGTGACTGGAATCGAAGTCATCTTCAGTGTCAAATTGTTCTTCACTTGCTACTTCAACGCTCACTTCAGAATGAGGAATTAGCTCAACGTCTGTACTAGATCGAGTTAATGTTATATTTTCAGGAACGTTGACAGTTGGTCCAACAAATATCTGTTCAGGAACTTCAAAATTGCCGGAGACTTCTTGTGTTTCATCTGATATGTCAACTCTATCTTTCTCCTGCGTGTCCTAATGGCCATGGCCCTATTTGTAACTTTTCTACCACCATCCATCCAGTTCCTAACTTAGGATCAGGTATATATATCACTGAACGTGCTTGCGTACAAAAAATGTATGGATCATTCTTGTACCAACAACGTTGAACATTAATTGACGTGAGATGATTACTAACTTGAATTCTCCTCTTTCTGGCATTAGTGTCAAACCACTTACATTGGAATAGCACAGTATGTCGTCTGGGTCGATATATGAACTCAATGACCGATTGCAATACGCCGTAGAAGTCAATTACATCTGAGCCGTGTTCTCCTTGGACTACAATTCCAGAATTTTGAGTCACATGATTAACATCTCGCTGTTCGGTATGAAATCTAACTCTGTTGACAATACATCCATTGTACTCATACGCCTGCATTTGAGGCCCATAAGCCAAAGAAACCAACGAGGATTGCGAGTCCAATTGACCATTTTCCACTTGATTAATAATCTGACAATGAAATATATGTGTTAATATAACAAACTGAAATGTCTAATGTTAGGATCAAAATAAATATAAAATATTATAACTTACAGTTGTCTCAAACCATTTAGGAAATTCTTTTTTGTGGGTTTCATCAACATTATGGTCACCAGCAATTTGTAGCATTTTTAGATGTTGCCTACAATAAATTATCACGGTTAATGTATGGAAAAAATTCAGTAATGATGCACCAGAAAAACTTACGTTAAATACGGTTGCACTTCATCACAATTACTCAATATAAACCAATGCGCACGTTGAACTTCCTGACGGGTTAGTAATTTGACACCTACTGCCCCAAATGGTCTGTAATTTTGACGGAACACTGTGATCTCTTGGCTATTACTTGCATCTCCATCATAGTTTCGTGGCCGACGATTGAAATGAGTTTCAATATTCTGCATGTACATTGAACAAAATGTTATTGCTTCATTTATTATAACAGCTTCAGCTATTGAACCTTCAGGTCGTGCCTTGTTTTTGACATATTGTTTGTAATCTCCCAAAGCTCTGCAGATATGACAACAAGTTTGCATTAACACTAATTTATGCACATAAAAACGGTTACAAATTTTCTTATATAAAACTGTATATATATATATATATATATATATATATATATATATATATATATATAGTACCTCTCAATGGGATACATCCATCTGTAATGGACAGGACCTCCATTTCTAGCTTCATCCGGTAAATGCACAGCCAGATGTACCATGACATCAAAGAAAGCGGGTGGCAAAATTCACTCCAGCTTGCATAGGATTATCACGATTGCTCGCTCAAGGTCGTCAATAACAGATGTGCTTAATGTCCTCTGACACAATTTTTTAAAGAAGCCACATAGATCAAGTATGGCGTCGCATACATTCGGGGGGAGATAAGGTCGAATGCCAACAGGAAGGAGAATCTCGAGCAGCACATGACAATCGTGACTCTTTAATCCCGTTATTGTATCATCTCTGACCCACGCCCAATATTGGATGCATAATTATCAGGGAATTTAACCATTTTCAGCCAATCACAGAATGATTTTCTCTCCGATTGATTGAGCACATAACTAGCAGGAGGCTTATAAAACCTCGAGAGGAGTCTTGTAAATGCAATTCACTGCGAATTCTAAGATCTTGTAGGTCCAATCTAGCATTTACAGTGTCTTTTGTCTTACCCGGAATATGAATAGTGTACCCACTAAACTCTCACAAATATTTTTCTCTATATGCATTACATCCAAATTATGTCGCAAACTCAGAGTCCCCCAATATTCTAACTCAAAGAAAATACTTTTTCTGTCCAATTCAACTCTTCAGGTAACCGTTTTCGATTTTTATCTCTATTATTAGGATGTTTACCTGGTGCTGTCTTTGAGATGTTGATGTTGGCAAAGTATGTCAAATGCAGACAATCGACTGGGCTTACTCTGAGGTTCATGTTGCCCGTTAAATAATTTACTCCTCCGCCAAGGATGACTCGACTCAAGAAATCTCATGTGCCCCGTGTATCCGATTTTATTCCGTAATCGTTGCGAAGGTGTATGATCCGCACAAACTGGACATGCCATGTATCCCTTAGTGCTCCATCCAGATAATGAACCATAGGCTGGAAAATCATTAATGGTCCATAATAATGCGGCATGCATCTGAAAATACTGCTCTGAAGCTGCATCATAGGTATGCACACCCACATTCCATAATGTTTGTAACTCCTCGATCAATGGTCTCAAGTAAATATTTATATCTTTACCAGGTGAACGTGGACCAGGGATAAGCAATGACATAAACATGAACGGATCCTTCATACATTTCCATGGAGGTAAGTTATATGGAATGACAATAACGGGCCAGATGCTATAAGAGTTGTACATATTCCCAAATGGGTTAAAACCATCAGAGGCAAGACCTAACCTGACATTACGGGGGTCCTCAGCGAAACGGGGGTACATGTCATCAAATTCCTTCCATTCGGTTCCGTCCGCAGGATGTCTAAGTATGCCCTCCGCACCGATCCTCTTTTCATGATGCCACATCATATCAGTCGCTGTGTGTCGTGACATGAACAATCTCTGCAGCCTGGGCGTTAAAGGGAAATATCGCAATATCTTTTGAGGCACTTTCTTCCCCATACCACGGACTTTGTACCGACTTTCACCACATATCGGACAATGTTCAAGTGATTCATACTCGGCACGAAATAATACACAATCAAACTTACAAGCATGAATGGATTCATACCCCATTCCCAGATCACGCAACATTTTCTTTGCCTCGTAGTACGACTTAGGCAATTCGCTTCCAACCGGTAACATTTGGGCCAGTAACTCTAACATCATATCGATACTTTTGTTGGTCATTCTGTTGATCACTTTAATGTGTAATAATTTCACAACGAAATTCAAGATCGACATTCCAGCACCTTCGAATGGAATTTTTTTTGCCTCATCAAGTAGTTCACTAAATAAATTTTGATCATTTCCACTTAACATTGGCATGTCGCCACTACACTATGACCAAGTTGTGGACCTTGTAAGTCATGCAAATATCGGCGATCTCATCGTTTGCAGGTTGATTGTAACTACTGCTCCCTTCGCCGACATCAAAAAACCGTGACTGAGAATGATACTGCTCACCGTGATAAATCCACGTACGGTAAGTTGGTGATATTCCTGGCATGTATAAATGATTATGAACTTCATCTAACCGCTTCCTTTTCCTATTCAAACAATTTACACATGGACAACGAACACGACCTTCTGCATCAATGTGTTGCTTTGCGACTTCCATAAACTCAGACACTCCATTACGATATTCAACACTCAATCTATCCAGAGAGCTCATCCAATTTCTATCCATTTCAGCAGAATACCTAAATATAATAATATATTATTAGATATCATTTTACAGTAATCAACATTACTAATTCAGTAATACTTAATTTAAGCATATATATATATATATAATATATTTGGGTGATAAATTAAATAGTTTACAAAAAAATTATAATTTATTAATTAATATACTTACTCTACATATATGAATCATAAATCAATAACAAACAACATATAAACAACATATATAATCATAAAAATTGAAAATAATAAGAAATATGAAAGAAGAATTACCTTATCGGAAATTGATTACAATTTTATTGAAAATTTTTAGGAGAGATGTGAGGCTGTAGAGGAGAAATTCTCAGATTTCAGAGGATGAAAATGAAGAGAATGAGAGAAAAAACAGAGGGGGAGAAGGGTTGGTGACCATCTGCATTTTAATCTATCTTTAGCGTCGAATTGAGTATTCGACGCTAATTGTTGTCATTTTTAGCGTCGAAATCGTTTTTTCGACGCTACATGTTGCCGTTTTTAGCGTCGAAACCGTTTTTTCGACGCTAAATATAAAAAATTAGCGTCGGATTTAATTTAGACGCGAAAGAATCAAGGATCTGTCGGTGGAAGCTTCATAACTCTTTAGCGTCGAAAATTTGTTCGACGCTAAAAGTATTATTTTTGGCGTCGAATATTCAAATTCGACGCTAATTGTATACGTTTTTTAGCGTCGAAACCGTTTTGTCGACGCTAAATATCAAAAAGGTAGCGTCGAATTTAATTTAGACGCGAAAGAATCAAGGACCTGTCGGTGGAAGCTTCATAACTCTTTAGCGTCGAAAATATTTTCGACGCTAAAAGTATTATTTTTGGCGTCGAATATTCAATTCGACTCTAATGTTGCCGTTTTTAGCGTCGAATTTAATTTAGACACGAAATAGTCAAGGATTTGTCGGTGGAAACTTCATACACCTTTAGCGACGATATATGTTCGACGCTAAAATTATATTTTTGGCGTCGACTCCGTTTTTCGACGCTAAAAGTGTAATATTTGGCGCCAAAAATTATTGCAATAATATAATTATTCAGTGTCGAATATTATTCGATGCTAAAGTTCTGTTTTTAGCGTCGAAATATAGTTTCGACGCTAAAACATTAATATTCTGCGTCGAAATTTTATTTCGTCGCTAAAAATATGACATATAGCGTCGACAATGATATTCAACGCTAAAATTAACTTTTAGCGTCGCATAATGTTTCGACGCTAAATATTTGGACGCTAAAATCATAATTCTTGTAGTGGACATATACCTGTCGGGCGGGGTAGCCACAATTGGAACTTAATCTTAATGAATCCAGGTATTTGGTTGACATAGACAATGGTTCAATTAGGTTATCTGGGTATTTGTGTCTGACCATCGACAGAGGCTTTTGCATATTTTTGTGTTCCAGGTAGCAATCTGATTTACTACACATAGATAAGAGATCAATTCAACTTTATAATAATATTGTGTGGAGTTACGACCCTAGATCTTTGAGTCTTTTCTTTATTTTCCTTAGTATTTTCTTTTGAGTGTGTTTTTTATTTTAATTAGCAAATCTATTCAACCAACCAAAGCAATTAATTTCCTTATCCCTATAATTAGATCCTATAAATAAATAGTATCAATAATTAATAACAACAGTAGGAATTAAGTCCTCGTGGGATCAATATTATTATACTACTTGAATGATACGTGCGCTTGCGTTATATGTGTGTGTTTACGCCGGTCAAGTTTTTGGCGCCGTTGCCGGGGACTTATTTTCTTGAGTTATTAATTTTGAAGCTATCTAATTTACTTGTATCTAATTTTCTTTATTTTATCTGTAATTTTTCTTTCTTTCTTTTGTTTTCAGGTGATTGAAAATGGAACATTATTGGGAGATTGAAATATCACGAGCTTTACTAGAAGATACAACCCAAATCTGGGAGGAACAGTCTGGTTTTCTGATGCCTGTTGACCAGCCTAACTATTATCACTGGATGCTAGAACCAAGCAATACCACATTTTCTCAACAGAATGCAATGGGGAGATGTGACATATGTAATGGTAACCACCCGAGAGATCATTGCGAGTACAACTACAATCCATGGTGGCAGAGCTATCAAAATCCTTCACGGTATGAAGAACCATCACATTTCACAAAACCAAATTTTCCATCTTATCCACCACCCACCTACTATCTTCATCAAGAACCAGAACCATCAAAGGAAGAACAATTGATTGACATGCTCAAAGATTGGGTCAAGAAACAAGACGAAAAATTGGATATAATGCTTGAAACATGCCAGAATCAATTTGAAAGTATTCAGAGACAATCCGAATTCATTCAGAGGATGATAGAACAAAAGAGATAATTAACAGAAAACCAGAACTACATACCTCAAGAACCAGTTTCAGATGACACAGATGAAGCCTTCGAGTACTAATCATTTCACAATGACACTTCAACAGAGGAGGAGGCTGAGCAGCATCAACAACCAGAGGTATCAGTTCAGGAGCCCATACCAGCAAAGTCTCTATTTGAATTTTATTATTCAGATTCTAACGAGGATGAAGCTGATCTATTTGTACCAACTGCACCAACAACGAAGGATCAAACTTTCAATCCTCAAAATGAAGATCTTGGAGCATGCTTTACCATGATGTTTGATGAAGATCTACCTGAACCATCAATTCCAGTCGTATCAGAGGATGAAGACCTAATGTTAGAAACATCTTTACATCCTCATGCAGATACTTATGGAGCATGCATTTCACAGATGACGGATGAAGAGTTGAATACGGAAATTTTAAAATTCATCTGTGAAGAAAAGGTGGAGCAAGAAACAGAGCAAATGGAGGAGCAATTGTCAGACCAAATTGAAGATCCAGAGCATTCAGACGAAACATCAATGTTTTGGGGAGTACAATTTAGAGATATCACCCAGAAGCTTGACAGAATGGAACTTTCATTCAAAGTCAAGCACCATACGAGACCTCCTGATTTTATTTCTTTCTTTTCAGGAACCACTGGAGCAACAAATATAAAAAAGGTGGCACAAGCACGAAATATGACAAAATTCTTTTTGCCACTTTACCGTTGGAAGAGACCCTTCAAAAGCAACGCTCACGGGATTGTCTTTAATCAGACATCCAAAACGACATTGAAACCTCCTTAACAGATAGATTTCAGTCACGTTTGGCTGAAGACGAAAAATTTAGCGCTAGCAGGGAGGCAACCCATGCAATTTGTTGTAATTTCTATTTTTATATTTTGTGTATACATGTTGTAGAGTTCTTAATTTTGTGTGTTATTTTTGTAGGGAAAAGCATAGGAATGGTGTTTGACAATTAGAAAGAAGAGAGCTAATTCATTTGTGATGGCTGAGTAAAGAATGAATTCTTGAGACGCATCTTTATGAATTTATACTAAGCTAATGGCGTATTGCGTACACAATTCTCTTGTCTTAATAATTGCTTTGATTTGCTTTTCTTTTGTTATTTTCTTTTATTTTCGCCGACAAGATCTATACTTTTTGACTTTTCACGATTTATTTTAACGCTCATCTAATAATTGTCATTTGGCAGGTACTAGTGCTATTATTACTCACCCATTTTAAGGTTCTATAAATTCAGCTCTACATTTCTTTCTTCGACACATCCAGATATACATCCAAATAAGAGAAAGAAAATGGAAGCAACTTCACAGCAGAGAGTCAATGGAATTTGTGTTTTTTATAGATCCAATTCTGGTAATAAACCAGAATTCATTGAGGCTGCAAATGAATTGGGGAAAGTCATAGCAGAATGAAATATGCACCTAGTATATGGCGGTGGCAATCTTGGATTGATGGGAAGCATTTCAAAAGCCATTCAAGATGGTGGCTGTCATGTTTTAGGAATCATTCCAAAAACTTTGGCGGACGAACATATAATCGGAAAAACAAATGGAGATGAACGTATTGTCTCATGGATGTCTGAACAACTCCTCGAAATGGTCAATACTGCTGATGTGTTTATTGCTTTACCATGTGGGCTCGGAACGTTTGAAGAGATATTCACAGTGGCATCATGGGCGCACTTGAATATTCATCGAAAGCCCATTGGATTACTCAACATTGAACATTTTTTCGATTTTCTGTTTGTATTTCTTGCGGAAGCCAAAAGACATGAGTTCGTCACAAAATCAGTACATGATATTTTCCAGACTGCAACAGAGGCCGAAGAATTAATTGACCAAATCCTAGCCTTTGAACCAAAAATCGACCCCATTCTTTCCAAGTTGAGATGGTCACATAGCGATCGTGGTAAGAAGCGTAAATTGGACATAGATCTTAATCGGTAATGTTTCGTAGATTTTCAGCTAACCAGGTACGACCTTCTTAACTCGCATTTTACTGTTTAAGACATTGGGGACAATGTCTCATTTAGGTTTGGGGGAGGGAATTAGTTGATCAATATCTTGTTTTTAGTTATCTGTTGTTTTTATTTTTAGTCAAACATTTTTTGAAAAATACAAAACAAATTTCAAAAATTACCAAAATATTTTGTGTTTTTGTATTTTTATTTTGACTAAAAATGTGAAATTCGTAAGAGATAGCTGAGTAATGAGTTTTCACTCCTGAGACGTATCTTAAACCATTTTGAAGCAAGTTAGTTTTTGTTTATTTCATTTTGAATTATTTAATTTGAAACTTCTCCATAAAACAGACTAAAATGGATCTTCATACGTTCAGTTGGCAAATATTATCAACATACATAGTAACATACGGACATGAGCTAAAATTGAAAAGTTTGTAATATTCAGTGCTCTAGTTTAATTGGAGGAAGCATCTCAAAAAGTGATGGAGTAAAAAAAAAATATATGAGATCCGAGTTATTAAGTCTGTAAAGGTGTTTTAACACCTAGTGCTCTAAAACCAGCTGGTTTGGGAGTCACTGGCCCAAAGCTCGTTACATAGATCAAAGATGCTGCAAAAATATATATATCTGAAGTCTGAGTAATTAAGTTCGTAGGGGTGTCTTAACACCTGGTGCCTTAAAGCCAACTGGTTTGGGAGCCACCGACCCAACACTCGCTACATAGATGGAAGATATTGTATATAAATAAAAAAAAATCAAAAATCAATGAAAAAAATCGGAAAAATTATTCCATTGCTACAAAAAGGTGTGAATTCCGATAAAACTTTTGGACAAAAATATTACTCTCTTATCAAATGCACTTATGACTATTGTGGGAAAAAAATGAGTTGTTTAATATTTTGTTGGCTGTGTATATGGAGAATGGTAAATATAATCGGAGAATCTACTTATTCAGTAATTTAAAAAGAAAGAAAACAACTAGTAACTTGGAGTATAAGTTTCACCTGATTAGTCACTAACTTCTTTATTCTCTTTTCGCTTGTCTTTTTGCTTTTGTGTGCATTAGTTTCACTACCTTTTTACTTTTGTAAAATGTTTGTGGGTATCATTGCTGTAAACCCTCACGAGATTACAACTCGTCAACTAGGGACACCTAGGGGGTTTAAAGGCTTGTTGCATACGTTATATGCAACCGTGATTCCTACGAAAATGGCTTAGTTAAAATTTATTTTAAAGATGTTTATGTTATTTTATTCTATGTTTTGCTCGAGGACTAGCAAAATGTTAGGTTTGGGGGTGTCATGAGTGGTAATTATATCACTATTTCCCACTCATTTGACCTAATATTTTTGTATAGTTTCTTGAGTTTTGTGAATATTTTGATGTGTTTTGTGTTATTTTGTAGATAAATAAAGTTTCAGGACACTCTAGAGGTGATTTGGGCCAAAACAGTGAAAATTGGACGAAAAGGGCAAAATAGTCATTCTCGTGTCGCGACGCGCAAGACTTTGGCGTCGCGCCGCCTAAAGTACACCGAACAGTGCTAACATGCACCGGGTCCACAAGTCAGAATCTGAGGAAATTTGACTTTGCTAACGTGCACCGTGCCACGTGTCACCATCACAGCCAATCTGCTAACGTGCGCTGTGCCATGTGTCATCATCCTATGGTGCCGACTAAAGCCATCGCCACGTGTCACTCCACCTGTCAGCCACGTCATCGTCCACATCATCAGTTGACCGAGTCAAAATGCCACGTCATCATCAACCAATCACAACGTGCCACGTGTCGCAATTTTATGGTGCCGACAGTCACTTTGCCACGTGTCGTCATGTCAGCACCACGTCAGCATCAATTATTGGCTCACTTATCCGCAATTGACACGTGGCGATAAGAATCTCAAATCAGCCAATCAGAAGCCGCCACGTGTAACAATTATTGAGATCCAACCACCTTGCCACGTGTCACCTTATCACCTTATCCAGAATCTGAAATAGACGAACCAGAGTGTGCCACGTTGACAAACCGCGCGTCGCGACGCTGGGACCTTACTGACGCCTATAAATTCAGCGCGATTTCAGAATTCAAAGCATGCCTTCCTTGAGTTTTGTAAGGACTCTAAGGATTGCATCTTGTGTGCTTTAGTTTTTGTAATTTTAATTTAGTATTTTTACTTTTAGTATTTTTAATTATGCACTTTTACTTTTTGTAATAAAATTTTATTTACTTTTTTACTTTATGTTTTGTAGTTAATTTACCGCTGGGGTAAAAGGTGAAACATTTAATATAATTATCTAGGTAAATCACACTTAATTATAATTTATAAATTATAATTTAACCGGATTAATAATGGCAAACTTTATTACCGCCTATATGGTCGGTCTAAATGTAAATTACTTTACCGTCTATATGGCTGGTCTTTATGTGACAGATAATACCCCCGCCTATATGGCTGGTGTAATTGGACTTAATGGATTACCGCCTATATGGCTGGTTTTAAATGTTTAATATTTTTAATTCCTGAGAAAGCAGAACATAAAATAATTTATATATTATAATAATTGAGATTCCTAGATAAGAAATATTAAATGTGGATCCTCTAACCCCAATATTTTATTTTATTCTATGGAAGTGATGAAACACAATATTACTAGGCTTAATAATTGATTTAATTATTTATTGGGTAATTCTTTAGTTTGTTTATTGAGTCTTAAGCTTAATGCTTCTTGTTGTCTGATCACCAATAAGATTGATATGGTAAACTTAAAATGAACTAGACATAGGGATTTTAAGTTTCAGCCTTAGTTTCAATAGCCCACTATCTTCCTTGAGGATAGATAACCCTTTAATAGATTTCCTTACAGGATAGACATATAAATGTCGGGCGGGGGTAGACATAATTGGAACTTAATCTTAATGAATCCAGGTAATTTGGTTGACATAGACATATGGTTCAATTGGGTTATACTGGGTATTTGCGTCTGACCATCGACAGAGGCTTTTGCATATTTTCTTGTTCCAGGTTAGCAATCTGATTTATTACACATAGATAAGAGAATCAATTCATCTTTATAATAATATTGTCTGGAGTCACGACCCTAGATCTTTGAGTCTTTTCTTTTATTTTCCTTAGTATTTTCTTTTGAGTCTGTTTTTATTTTAATTAGCAAATCCACATTCAACCAACCAAAAGCAATCAATTCTGTTCTCCCTATAATTAGATACTTGTAAATAAATAATATCAATAATTAAAAACAATAGTAGGAATTAAGTCCTCGTGGGATCGATATTATTATACTACTTGAACGATACGTGCGCTTGCATTATACGTGTGTGTTTACGCCGGTCAGGAACCTACCTAATTATCATATTTTATAACGACCGGCCCTAGTCGGAGTTATGAAATGATGATAATGGGATCATTTCCCACAAGTAATCCATCATATTGGGGTTAATGCGATTTGCTTAAAATTTTAAACAATTTAGTGGTAGCAACTTCATAATATTAAAAGCCCATGTTATTATGAAACATTAATGAAAACATATTCCTAATTTTAACATTCTATCTTAATAGGTGGGTTAAAATATTTAACAAACATTCAAATGGCAAACATAGTATCACTTTGTTCCATCCTTGATGAGCATAAGCTCAAAGGGGACAACTACAATGACTGGTTTAGAAACCTTAAATTTGTCTTACGACAAGAAAAGATTTTATATGTTCTTGAAAGACCATTTCCCCTGAACCCGTAGAAGATGCTGACCAAAATACATTTGATGCTTAGAAGAAACACGTTGATGATGATGAGCAAACAGTTTGCATAATGTTTGGCTCTATGTCGGACGAACTTCAGAAAGCTCACGAAGATATAGATGCTCAAACCATCATCTTTCAATTGAAGGAGTTGTATGCAACTTCTGTTCAGACCGTGAGATTCCAAGTGTCATGTGCTTTATTCCAAACAAGGTATAAGGAAGGATCTGTTAGTGGACATGTGCTTAAGATGATTGGCCACATTGAAAAATTGGCTAACCTCGGGTTCATCAAGGATCATGAGATAGGTCACGATCTAATTCTTCAGTCCTTACCAAAAGACTTCTCTAACTTTATTATACAGTTTCATTTGTCTGATAAAGAAACTACTTTAGCATAATTGCACAATCTGATAAAGCAAGTAGAGAAGAACTTGAAACCGGAGCTTAAAACCTCCGTCAAGCTTACGGGTACGGACCTGAAGCCACGAGGCCCAATAAAAAATAAGGGCAAGGCCAATGCTCCAGATCACCTAAAGCCCAATGGTAAGGTGGAGAAGAAAAAGGGAAATGGGAAATGTTTCTTTTGTGGAAAGAATGGTCATTGGAACAAAGACTGTAGATCCTTGAAAGCCAATGAAGCTAAGGAAGCCCAAGAGGCCAAGAAGCCCAATCCTTTAGGTATGTTGTATATGATTGAACTATATTCTTAAAACTCTGAAACTTCTACTTGGGTGCTTGACACCGGTTGTGGGACTCACTTGTGTAACAATGTGCAGGGCCTGAGAAACAGTATGAGACTCTGTCATGGGGAGGTTGACTTACGCATGGGTAATGGAGGAAAACTGGCTGCATTGTGCATGGGGACTTATTCATTAGTTTTGATGAATGGTTTAGTTTTAGACTTAGAATATTGTGTTTATGTACTTTCTTTAGTAAAGAACATCATTTCAATTTCTTCTTTATGTAATAAAGGCTTTTCATGCCTAATAAGTTATAATGAATGTTATATTTATTTCAATGAAAAAAAATATTGAGATGGTATTTTGAATAATGGTATCTATGTCTTACAAACTAACAAAGAATGTTCAACCTCTAATATATACAACGTTAACTCGAATAATCTCAATGAATCACTTCTACGGCATAGTCACTTAGGTCATATAAATGAAACAATATTAAATAAGCTACATAAGGATGGGTATTTCAGACCCTTCAAATATGAACCTTATGAAACTTGTGAGTCTTGTTTACTTGGTAAAATGACCAAATTACCCTTCAAAGGTAAATGACAACGTGCAGCGGAGACATTACAACTCATACACTCTGATGTATGTGGACCAATGTCAGTCACTGCTAGAGGTGGATTCTCATACTTCATTACCTTTATCGATGATCACTCGCGATATGGGTATGTGTACCTTATACGGTACAAATCTGAAGCCTTTGAGAAATTCAAAGTCTTCAAAGCTGAAGTAGAAAACGAACTTAATAAAAGTATTAAGTCACTAAAGTCTGACCGAGGTGGTGAATACTTAAGCGACGAATTTCAAGATTACTTGAGAGAAAATTACATTGTTTCCCAATGGACTCCACCGGGAACTCCACAGCATAATAGGGTCTCCGAAAGGAGATATCGGACATTATTAGATATGGTCTGATCAATGATGCCAGACATGGATCTACCTCTTTCATTTAGGGGTCTTGCTTTAGAAACTGCAACACTACTACTAAACCAAGTTCCTTCCAAGACTGTTAGTCAAACACCATATGAGTTATGGTCTGGGAAACGTCCTAGTCTTAGTTATCTAAGAGTTTGGGGATGTGACGCATATGTTAAGCTCACACAAACTAATAAATTGATGATAGGGCAGTTATATGTAAGTTTGTATGATATACCTTGAACTCAAGAGCATACGTGTTCTACGTCTCAAATGAACAAAGAGCATTTGTCTCATGAAATGCTAAATTTCTAGAGAATGAATTCCTTCTCAAGAAACATAGTGTGAGTATACTTGACCTCGATGAGGTACGAGAAGAACAAACTAACATAGAAATAAACCCCAGGCCCCTCAAAAGGGCAGCGACGGAACAACCACAGGGTTATTAACTTAGAAGGTCTGGTAGGGAAAGACATGAGCCCGAAAGATATGCTTTCCATATTGATGAGGAACATGATCAGGTCATTGATAATGACGATCCCATCAGTTACGACGAAGTAATGTGTGACATTGATTCAGTCAAGTGGCTTGATGCCATGAAATCCGAAATAGACTCTATGTATCAGAATCAAGTCTGGGACTTGGTGGATGCACCTGAAGGGATAAAACCCATAGGCTGCAAATGGATTTACAAGCGTAAAAATGATGCAGAAGGCAACATCCAAACCTATAAGGCTAGGCTGGTGGCAAAAAGTTATAGACAAATCCAAGAAATTGACTATGACGAAACCTTCTCGCATGTTGCAATGATAAAGTCCATTCTAATTTTACTTGCACTAGCTTCACACTTTGATTATGAGATTTGGCAGATGGATGTCAAAACAGACTTCCTTAATGGGAACCTCGTAGAGGAAGTCTAAATGACACAACCTGAGGGGTTTCCATCTAAGGATGATCATAATAAAGTATGCAAGCTTAAATGATCCATTTATGGACTCAAGCAAGCCTCCAAAAGTTGGAATATACGATTTGATGAGACAATCAAAGATTTTGACTTCATAAAAAATGTAGACGAGCCTTGTGTTTACAGGAAAAGTAGTGGGAGTGTTGTTGTATTTCTTGTATTATATGTCGATGACATATTAATCATCGGGAATGATATTCCAATGATGCAAGCCACCAAGCAATGGTTATCTCAGAATTTCTCCATGAAAAATTTGGGAGAAACAGCCTACATCCTCGGCATTAAGATCTACCGTAATAGATTTAAGAGGTTGTTTGGAATTTCTCAATCTACATATATAGATAAAGTTTTGAAAAGATTCAAAATGGAAGATTACAAAAGAGGTAATTTACCTACTTGTCATGGAATCAAATTATCTAAGTAGCAATGTCCACATACTCCTTCAGATAGAGAGCGTATGAGTATGATCCCTTATGCTTCAACAATAGGATCGATCATGTATGCCATGCTATGTACAAGACCTGATGTCTCTTATGCTCTTAGCATAACAAGCAGGTATCAGGCAAATCCTGGTGAGCAACACTGGGCAGCTGTCAAAACAATCCTCAAGTATCTGAGAAGAACTAAGGATGTGTTCTTGACATACGGAGATTGTTCTGAGATGAAAGTCATTGGTTACTATGATGCGAGCTTTCAGACCGATATGGATGACAACAGATCAAAAACAGGATATTTGTTTACTTTGAATGGCGGTGCTGTCAGTTGGAAAAACTCAAAGCAGTCAACTACAGCGGACTCCACCACTGAAGCCAAGTATATTGCAGCATCTGAGGCCGCTAAAGAAGATGTCTGGATAAAGAAGTTCATCACGGAGCTGGAAGTGCTTCCCGCGATAAAGAATGGCGTCACGATGTACTGTGACAACACAGACACCATTGCTCAATCAAAGGAACCAAGGTCCCACCAGAAATCCAAGCATGTACTCAGGCGATTTCATCTCATTAGGGAGATTGTTGAGAGAAAAAATGTTATTATAGAGAAAAAAACCCACAGAAGATAATCTTGCAGATTCTCTGAATAAAGGGCTGACTCAACAAAAGCATGATAGGCACACCCGAGAGTATGGTGTCCAGATTCATACTAGTTGGCTATAGTGCAAGTGGGATATTCTTAGGGATATGCCCTATACCCAACTTGTGGATAGGCTATATGTACATGTATTTGTAATATTTTCATTAATTAATAAAATGACAATCTTTATTATACGTGTCTTATATAACTTATATGAATCATCAAACACTATAATAAAGCTCTTGGAGTAATAAGATGATGGCTTCCATGCCTTATGAGAATCATTACTCTTAAACGTTCCTAGTCATAGTTTTATGAATAATCTGGGCATTCACAAAGCGGAGAGACTAGCATGATGATATGATCTGCCCTTAAGTGAGGCAGCCGATCTCATAGGCTACTAGTGGAGATCCGTCTTCTTGGTATATCACATGGATGCATGAGTTGCTCATGTCCATCGAACTGACCGCCGAAAGTTTTCACATGAAGTGTTTATTCCATGTGTATGTGAGAAATTTCATGTATCGATTGTATGACTAGTCCTTAGACTTGAGGTCTTTACAATCTTATGTGTGGATCAAATAACTTTGACATTCTCCTTCCTCGGTTCAAAAGATCCCGTCATAAGGGTATAGTTGGGTCATTTATTGAAACACATGAATTTTGTAAGGATACAACAAAGAATCGCCACTCTCTCGGATAATATTTTATTATTAGAGTAGTATTCCAGTTTGCGGGTTGATATGTGTGATTAGTGCTTGAGACTGTGGCCGCAGCGGAAGAATCATGTGAGATTTTTTGGGTTAACACGATTCATGACACTATCAACATCATACCTTTGACTATATAGGTAGACACTTTCTATACCCTAGGTCAAACGGTGGGGATACAGTGAGGCGAGGGACCATATCATATGTAAATCGCATACATAATGGGCATATATCTTTCATTCTTATTTGGGGGCATTGGCATGTTGCTAGATGTCAACCTTGGTCA
The DNA here is from genome assembly GCA_019454045.1 of Zanthoxylum bungeanum. Lineage (NCBI taxonomy): Eukaryota > Viridiplantae > Streptophyta > Magnoliopsida > Sapindales > Rutaceae > Zanthoxylum > Zanthoxylum bungeanum. The sequence continues at coordinate 26,637 of SKCR01028298.1, read as the reverse complement.
TTGAAATCGAACGAACATTTGATCGGAGGATAATTTATGTTCGATTAAATTATCATGATTCATTTCATGTCCAACTTGAGGGGAACCGAAAATGTCACATACAACAAAGTCGAAATCAATGGTTAACAGTACACAGTACAAATTTAATAGCATATATGATTGCTGTAGGAATTGTTCATAAATGGTTCAATGTGTTTAATTATTGAACAGATCATTTGGGATTGGTGAATGACGATAGGGGCACTTTGGGAATTGAAATAAATAAATAAATAAATAAAATGTGAATAGTAATGTGAATAGTAATGTGAATAGTACATTTTTTTTAATTTGTTATTTGTTTTGAATTCCAATTCGCCCAAACTCTTATTAGGGTTTTATAATCTCAATAAACCACTAAATTAAGATCCAATGGCTAAGATTAAATTAGCTTTTATCCCACATCGGATTCTTAATTAATTTTGTTGTCTTTGGAGCACCTATATAAACCCAAAGAATTCTTTACAAATTTTTGCTCCAATCATTTCATATCTTGGGTTTATATAAGTGAGCAACTCTAAAGTTTAAGAGTAAGCCACTTATTTTGAGGATCCTTAAGTCTAATTGACTAGAGGAACCTCGAGTTAAAAGTTTTGAGGTATTTTCCTAGGCTAGGACCAAGGGCAAAATACTTGTGCACTCAAGGCGTAGTCTTGCCGTTGAGTTTTGGCTTTAGTGTGTGCACATTTGGAGGCCACACACTTGGGTGGATCTTTGGAATGTGGAAGAGCTTGCTGAGTTCGAGAAAAGCTTTTAGATTGGAGGGAGGACTGGAGGAGTCTTCGGTTCAAGTAAGTCTTTTTTCTTTCTTTATTTTAATTAGAGATCTTATGATAGTTAGCATGTTTAGGTTTATGTTCTTTGCATGTTTTATGAGTTTTTATGCTTAGAATATATAGTAACATGCCTAAGCATGTAGAATAATCAAAACAAATGGGTCTTTGGCAAAGGGATAGCGGCATCATAATTTCTTCTTGATTTTGTGTTGCGCACTCGCGGCCGCTTGCCAACAAATCTTTATTTTGTATAATGGTTATATAATTGAAAAGTACTTGTGCCTCAGAGGTACAAGCAAAAGTTTATCATTTATTCTATTTAATAGAATATTGTATTCTATTTGATAGAATATCTTTTCTACGATGCCGAGTAATAAAATTAATTTATTATTTTGTGTGTAACATTAGATGTTAACGATTGTAGAAAAGACTTGACTTATTGAAGTTAATTGTGAGAGTGATAAAACTATAAATGGAACTACGTAATTAATAAGATGGAAAGACCCTAAGACATCTTCCGTATAAGTTCAATATTATGTCAAAATCATTTACAAAGTATTTGATACTTAATGGTTCTGATGTTTTCTTATCGAAGAAAATTATCCTATAACTTATAGTGGGAGCGATATTTGATATCGGTTTCGGAAGTTAGCATTGAACTATAGATCTAAGATTGTTCATAGCTTACTACAATCAATTTTTGAACTTGATTAAGCTTTCGTTATGAATCGTTCATAAAATGTGTAAATTGTTTGCGCAGCAAAAGCAAAGTGAGCTTATTAAAGGTTTGACCTTTATAGTATGATAGTGAGAAACGTTATACTCAATAATCTATTGTAGATTCTGAAGAAACTTGTCTCGAGTCATACTAATTGAACAATTAAAGATCTGTTGGTTAATGTTGATATTAAACTATATATTTTGGCTAAAGAATGCAAAGTGGCATTCCTGAATGGTTTCTTCGAATAAGTGATCCATTATTATTTATTTGTTTGAATAGTTCATTCTAGAATGGCCCTGGAGTTTGTATTCTGCTAAGATCATAATTTGATATACTAGCTTATAGAGCTTGTTGTAGACTCAGATAAGCTTTCCGGAAATCTGTGTTTTCAAATTTTGATAACATTCAGATTGTCTGATCTTATCAAAGCATAGAAAATACAAATATGTTAGTAAGGTTAGTGGGAGCATACAAATTTCTTTCTAGTATTGTATATCCTAATGAAATTATCATTATTAATGTAATAATGAAATGTTTATAAGGTAAAAGATTTACCTAAGTCTTCTTTTCTCCGTGAAAGCAGTGGGAGTAGTCTTTGTTATATTCGATATAAAGTTTTATATATGATATAAAACTAAGAGACTTGTTAGATACTCCCATTAGTCGTGTATTAGATATTATCTAATAAAAGACACAACAAGACTAACTGTTTTACAATTATTATAACTATTTAACAGTTAGTTTGTCTCTTTTATATAGTATTCATCCTTCGTAAATGTTGATTCCTTTGTCGAAAGAGAAATTGATTAGAATGTCTAGTCAATCTTATGCATCATATGATGATGGCGTAATCAATAGTGTATAATGTATGACTAAAAGACATCAATTTAATCGTAATTATGACGAACTATTTTGATACATTATAGACCATATGATGTGTATTGAAACATGTTCTTTGTTATCTTTGAGATATTAAGAATGAGTTTCTTATTCATGGAGAATATAGTCTGCAACCATAAGGGTCTGATTAGTTTTGAGTCTAATTATGATGATAGACGGTCTACATCATAAAGAGTCAGAAAAGATGCAGTGAGAGTGTCACGGATGATTATACTGTATGAGTGGAATTAGTTGCAACTATGAAGTATTGACTTATGAAGTTGCAAAATGACCTTATAAGATTAGAAGTTTTGATATTGGTGTTGTGCTTGCGATTGTCAGCATAGTATTTTGGACTTGATCCCTAAATACTTGGACAATTCAGTAGTTATAGCACAATATTAATATCGCATCTGAGTCATATTGATGTATAACTTAGGTTATACAAAATATGAATGATGCTAGTTAAAGGAAACGTTTTGGGTTTGTTAGACAAACTCAATATATTATAGCAGGCTTACTTGTTGTTGGCTACCTTATGAGTGCTAGATTAGCTCTTAAGGACCATGAGTATGTGATACATATTTAGATGTGTATATGATACCATGGATTGGCATTAGAGCAAGTGGGAGAAATTGTTAGGGTTGGTGCTCAGAGTGCCAATCTGGATTATATTCATGTCCGATTCATGAATACGAACAATTCCTTTTTTCCATAATATTACTTATTTATGGTAATACTTATTGCTTTTATATACATAGTAGATCTAATTACGATTAGATTGAAACTAAATATGATTTAGTGATATGTATATATTAGACAAAGACCCGATAATATATAATATAGTGCACATTTACAAAGTAATTTGTAATTGACATTGGAAGTGACACTACTAGAAGTATATAATCAAATAAATTTCCTGGTCAAGATTTACTAATGGGTCGATTAGTAAAATCCATTGAGACCAGTACACGTCGTATATCGAGACTTGGTCTGATGGTTTGTCCCAATGAACCATGAGTCTGGGGAGACTCGTATAGACGTGTAGGTGTTTCTAGTGGATAAACACTGAATGACTCATCGAAGATTTCCTAACAGATGGTACACCAACGTTAATAGAAATCTTCTCAAGTTGAGTGAGCATAGTGATCCTTCGACTTAAGGTACCATTGTGGATGTATGAGGTATCCTCCACACTTTGATGGATGTCACGTCACCGATCTATTAAGATCAGACATCCGTCTATTCGTTGGGTGTGGTTTGATCCTAATGATATAATGTGCGTATCAAGATATGATTCATCAGTTCTGTGTACAGAGCATAGGTATTCAATGTGCAATTAGCAATCTGTTAAATCCATGGGCCTGTGGTATACTGTAGAAGTTAGTTCTGGGTGTTATTAAGAGATTGCTAATAGAATCGTCGACGGGATTATACCCATAGAGATTTGACATTTTTATCTATATCTCTGGGATAATCTGAATACCTGTGATGGAGGGATTATACGTATGCGATGACCTCGACATGTATGGTTCAGAGAGTTTATCCATATTCATCATAATTTACGGGTGGGTAAATTATGGACATAAAATTAGATTTCGTGACAGATATGCCTGAACCTAAAGAGTCTCACTAATGAAATATACTCCTAGAGCACTAGGGTAACTTTTATAAATAATATTGATTATTTATAAATCGTTTAACGGCTAAACGAAAAATGCATGCTTATAGGGTTACCCAGCCATTTTCTAATTAGTGTGTATTTAGATTAAATACTTGATTTTATTAAATACACATTAATTATTTTTCAAATAAAGTATTTGACATGTGTTTCAAATATATGTATTATGGAATATTTAATGTAAATATGATACATGCATTTAGATATTTGTATTAAGTAATTGTCTAATTATTGAATTGTTAAATAATTAGAATTATTTAATATGCTTATCTTTATCATTATTATGCTTTTAAATGGCTAATTTTGATTGGTGCACATGTATTTTGCTTTTTGAAAATGGTAGTCAAATTGAATTTGAATTCTTTAATTTGATTAAAGAAATTGAAAAATAAAATTACCATTTTATCCTTGTAATTTCGTCCAACCCTAGGTATAAAAGGCTTTAATTTTTCATTTGCTTCAAGTTAAGTGAAAAGCCTCCAAAAATATTAAAAGAAAGGTTGAGAGAAAAAAAAAAAAAGAAAATGGAAGAAGATATGAAGAAATCTTGAAAAAAAATTAAGTTTTTCAATTCCTTTTCAACTAGAAAATTATTTTTAGGGTTTCAATCTTTAACATATGATGTTCGTATTTTTTCTCTATTACTTTTAGTGTGTAATATTTGTGTTGGAAGCTTAGATGAAAGTTGTTAGCATGCATGTTGAGGAAAAGTGCTTATAAGGTTATTAAACATTCTTTTAGCCATTTGATAGAGTTACTTAGCCACTCATAAATTACCTAGATTTTTTCTTGAGTTATTTCATGGTGGTGAGACTTGTTTGGTGTGGTAGGAATTGAATTAAAGTGTTGGATTTAATTAATTTGGTGTTAATTTGTCAATTTCTGGAAATTGTAAAATTAGGGTTCATAACCCACTCCAAATTTGGGGCTTTTCATATATGTGTTAATTAATGATGTGTATATGATATTTATTAAATTTGGGAATTATTGGATTTGATCTTGACATGTTTTGAACAAAAATGATGAAATTGCAAATTCTTGAAAGTTTGGGACCTCTCGGCAATATAAGGGAAATCTATTTTCTGGAGTTGTAAATTGTATTTTCATGTATAATACATGTATAAATCATTGGTAGTGATTTGGAATCACCTAATTATGTATTTGACAAATTATGACTAAAATGATCAAAATATAAAGTTTTGGGGCATTTCCATAATTACTGAAAAATCTGGAAAAATTTTCAGAATTCTGTTTTTAATGTATATTTGATGTACAAATCATTTTGGTTGTGTTTGGAAATCACATAAGTTTGTTTTGAACAACTTAGGACTAAAATGATTAAAATGGAATGTTTTTCGCTGCTTTCTTTGAAGCATTCAAACTTATGGCGTTAGTGGCACGTTCGCTGTTAGGTTCGAATGAAATATTTTAGATAGCAAACGTTCGTGGTGTGTTCGAGTAAGCGTTCAAATGAAACATTCCAGAAAGCAAATGTTCGTGGTGCGTTCGAGTAAGCATTCGAACCAACCTTTCCAAAGAGCATGCGTTCGTGTCGCGTTCGAGTGGCGTTCAGACGCCCGTGCGGAACTGATTTATTTTGGACGTATCTGGTATTGGGAAGCCTCTCGTTTTACCCTACCTATATAAAGAACATATAGCCACCTTCCATCAGTGTTGAAAACATATTCTCTCAAAATTGCAAACCTTCATAGCTTTTCAACCTATTCTTTTCTCACCTTGAAGACTTCATTATTTTTCTCGTCTTCGCTTTTGTGGTGAGATTGATATTTGTTAAACCATCAACACAAATCAAAACCCAATTTCCTAAACCTTCAGAGTTCTCAAGGAGGAAGATTGGCAGTCGGAGTTCCAGCGTTCAGAGTTGCAGAGTTGATTCACTCGGACACTTCAGAGGTTCTGAAGACAACCATGGGATACGGGCTCGAGGAGTTCTACGAGTTCTTTCAGTCTAGAGTAGGTAGAGTTGACACTATATGTCTTTTACTATCATTGTAAGTTTTTCTCTTTTCATGGAAAAATCCAATTTATCATCAAATTAATCTATGCCATTTTAAAGTCACCACAAATGAAGTCTCAATAACAATTCTATTAATTATATGAGTGGCTACAACACTTTAGAATGACAATAAAAAAAAGTTTTGAATCTAATTACTTTAATTAAAAACAAGGTTACTATCAAATCTAACAACACCAAGTATTTAGAAACAAATATATTGTCTATAAATATATTTTGGAAACATGTAATATATATCTAATACATATTAGCATGCTTATGAAATTTAATTTCTCACTACTAGAAGCAATTGTATTACCTTAATCAAATTAAGCTCTTAAATTTTCTTCAAGGTCTCCAAATCATTCTCCTTGGTGTTCTTCTTTTGAAAACTATCCCTAACTTTTATTTTTTACTCTCAACTCTTTGAGAAAAATGGCTAACCAAAAATGAAAACACATTTTTCATTTCTTATCACCAATGGACGAAAATATAGGCCTTTTTTGGTCTTTTGCAACTTGGGCCAAAAAATTACACACATTAATCTAATTAAAATATATTTATTTTATTTGTCTCCAAGTTAGTGGAATCCAAGTGTCAAAACCCTATGATTTAGCCATCACAATTAGCCAAGTGGGGAAGAATATTCCAAGAATATTCTTTCATCTAAAAACTCAAATTTTAATTAACAATTAATTCAATTTGAATTTACATTCATAAAAGAAAAATAAGGTTCTAGAAAAAGATTTCAAGAATATGTCTTCTTTATTATAATCAATAATCAATTAATTTTTAATTAATTTAATTAATCATAATAAAGACGAGTGGTAAATTCTAATTATCATTTGGCCATTAATGTGTATCTAATTAAATTATTTATCGTACACAATACACAATAAATTTTACAAGCATGTGTAAATTATGAATAATCCGAGTTATCCATAATTATTTGCCTAAGTGCTCAATGAGTACACTTCATATTATGGGACTCTCTAAGTTCAAGTTTACTTGTCATAGAAACCATTTAAATGTCTGTAATTTGTCCATTCATAAATGACCTATAATTATTCTTGAGTTATTTCATGGTGGTGAGACTTGTTTGGTGTGGTAGGAATTGAATTAAAGTGTTGGATTTAATTAATTTGGTGTTAATTTGTCAATGTGTGGAAATAAAAAAAAATTAGGGTTCATAACCCACTGCAAATTTGGGGCTTTTCATATATGTGTTAATTAATGATTTATATATGATATATATTAAATTTGGGAATTATTGAATTTAATTTTGACATGTTTTGAACAAAAATGATGAAATTACAAATTCTTGAAAGTTTGGGGACCTCTCGGCAATATGAGGGAAATTTGTTTTCTCGAGTTGCAAATTGTATTTTCATGTATAAGACATGTATAAATCATTTTGGTAGTGATTGGAATTATCTAATTATGTATTTGACAAATTATGACTAAAATGATCAAAATATAAAGTTTTTGGGCATTTCCATAATTACTGAAAAATCTGGAAAAATTTTCAGAATTCTGTTTTTAATGTATATTTGATGTACAAATCATTTTGGTTGTGATTGGAAATCACATAATCTTGTTTTGAACAACTTAGGACTAAAATGATTAAAATGGAAAGTTTTAGGGTCTTATGGTAATTTACATAAATTATGATTTCTAGGTTAAAAGTTTATGTTTTTGAGTATTGAGTCATTAAAATAAATAAGTATATTTTAATTACTCAAGAAAAAAATAAAGAAATGAGAAAATTTTGATTTTCCCGCTTTCCGCTGCGTAACCGGGTATTTGGCCCCAAACCCCAACATATTGGGGAGCACTGCAACCTTTGGTTTGTGGTGTCTGTGTAGGCTGATAAGACTACTGTTTCCAACTAAGATTGGGTTGGTTCCGCCAACTAGGATTATAGGTATCTGAATAAGGTGTGTATGGCTTCTTGTACATCCCTAAAGTGTTGCAGTGTTCCTCATATGTGCCCCTCATCTCACCATATATCGGGCACTCTTGGGCTAGATGGTCAGTTCCCTTACACACAAATCATACCCCTTGAGGTTCTAAATGGACTACTGCATGCATAGTCTTGCTATCCTTAGCATTTAAGGCTCATAACTGTCTAGTTAATAGCTCAATTTGTGCCTTAAGACTGTCATCTTCCTTAAAGTGGTGTATGCCTCAGCCAGAAGGAGTAGGGTGAGTCCTATCAGTGATATCCATGGCATTAGGTCCAGTCCAAGTGTCAGATTTATCAGCTGAGTCATTTAAGTACTCTAACGCCTTATTAGGGTCATTTTGGATGAACTCACCATTGCACATTGTCTCAACAAATTGGCGCTCTCTAGGGTTAGACCGTCATAAAAATAACTTACTAAGCGCCAACTCTCATATCCATGGTGAGAACTAGCTAACATCTCCTTAAACCTCTCCAAAGTCTGATAAAGGGTTTCACTATCTTTTCTGGGAGAAGGTAGAGATTTGTCTTTTCAAGGCATTCATTTTATAGTATGGGAAATATTTGTTAAAGAATGCATTTGTCATCTCGCCCCATGATCATATTGACCGAGGTTGTAAAGAGTAAAACCAGCTCTTAGCTCTATCCTTAAGGGCAAATGGGAAGAACATAAGTCTAATTGTGTCTGTAGTGCCAAACCGGTCATGGAAGGTTGCTACGACTTCTTAAAACTCTCTAATGTGCACATAAGGGTTCTCGTTCTCCAAACCGTGAAAGATTTAGAGATACTGTATCATTCCAGGTTTAAAATCTATATGTGGTGCATTATGAGGAAACATGATGCACGATGGTGTAGCTGTGCGAGTTGGGTGGAGGCACTCCTCAAGAGTCCTTATAGGTGGTCTCTCATATTCACTCATAGTATCTGCACTAGACGTGTATGGTGTGGCAAAAAGATTATCAAACAGACTTTCTGAGTCCGAGTTTTCTTCTTCAATCCTAACAAATCTACCAAACTTGTCCCTACGTCTAGGCATACAATTAAACACAAATAAAACTAGAAACAAAAATAAAAGAATAAACTAAAAATAAATAAATAAATAAATAAAAATTAAAATTAAAACTGAAATAAAATTAATAAACTAAAAATAAATAATTAAAAAAATAAACTAATAATCAAAACTAAACTAAAACTGAAATTGGAATAAAATAAAATGAATAAGTCAATAAAAAAAATAAGATGGAACGAAGTTACCGCTTTTGTTGTTGACCAAGCAAACCTGCTCATTTTGCTTGTAAACTGTCTCCCCGGCAACGGCACCAAAACTGTTTGAATAAAGAGCCAAGTGGATCTAAGTAAAATTTATTTCCCTCAAGCAGGATTCCTTTCCTCCTTAGGAACTTTTTTAAGTTGATCTAATAACTCTCGAGCACCTCGAATAGATCGCAAGCTCCCCGAATAACCGAAAGCAGCGATAAGGCAGAAAAAACAAGAAATCAGGATTTTCGTGAAGGCTTCTGATAGATGAAAGATACCATAAGGCCCCGACCTACCTAGATCTTTACCCCTCTGTGACATCAGACAAGGAAGTTGTCCTGATGGAATCTTGCTCATACCTACCTTAATAAGGACACCGAAACTAATCAAGACATGAGATGATTGTCTTAGTCCTTATCAGCATAGATATAGATGACCGTAAGAAGCCTGACAAGAGTTCATCTTAGGAAATCGAAGATCTTGGAAGGTAAACCACCTAGAAAAATGATCAAGTAAGTTTTCAAGGTTATAAAGAAGAAATATAGTCCAAATATCAAGGCAAGGCAGTTCGACGTTTGCAAGACTAGTAGGAGTCTATAAGATTGATCAAATGCAGTAAAACCTATCGAAAATAGTTCAAGTCAGTAGGAATCTGTGAGCGTATGCAAGCATAGACCCGGGATATTAGAAGTATCTAGGAACGACAAGAGTACTAGTATGGACAGCAGAACAAAGTGCCCAGTCGAGGTTTATAACAAGAATAGAAAGTAGAGACCTAAGAAAATAAATAGAAGAATGAACCACCGCTAGCCTTAGTAGCAAGGAGTAGAGCAATGAGATTCAATGTATTTGGACGCGAAGATAACGTAATGAGAAAATAGTAAACAAAAGAATCGATAAAAATGGTGGGACCCTTGAGCCTAGTAAAGAAAAGAATCAGTAAATGAGAGTAATTGATAGATTAAACAAATCACGAGATGGCTCGACAACTAAGTCGATGAATCCAAAGAATTATAAACAAGAAACATGAGATGATAAGGTTCAACGCTACAATAAGTTGAGCTAAATGCGGAAAACCTTCATAGAAACAATGAACCCTCAAGAAAGTAGAGATATTAGAAGTACAAAAAGATCAAGGAGAACGATTCATAGGAACATAGTGAACAACTTATAAAGAATCTCATGGTATTGAGAAGAAGGATTTTAGGTAGAAAGTAGTGTAGGGATCAAAGATTTAGAAGAAGATGTCCTTAGTAGTCGAAGTAAATAGAGTTTGTAAGGGATTAAATGAGTAATGAGTTTGAGGAACTAAGATAAGAAAGGAACCTTCATAGCAGAATGAGTCCCTTAGGAAAGATAGCAAAGAGATTATAGTAGTATCCAGAGAAAGAACATAGTAACCGCAGAGAGTTAAACAACATAAAGGATAAAGAGACAGTATAAAGAACTTATTAGGAGGTATTCTTGTATAAGGACTATGTATGGAATTCGAAGTGATTGATTGATGTAAATGACCAGAAGTAAGGTTAGAAAAGGCAAGAAAAATAAGTTTTAGCAATAATACCCAGTATATAAAAAAACACCAGACATGTATGCCCGAGAGTCATAAGCAAATAGTAGGTGTCACCGGATCACCGTAACAGAGGAGCCTCAAAACAAGTTCCCACCCTCCCAACCCTCGATCGACATCAGTAACAAAGATAGACCTGGAGCGTAACCTTGAGATACTCTAGAAGCAAACATAAGTATAATGATAAATGATCGAAACATAAGACTCTTACTATCAACAACAAAACAAAATAAAAAGAAAATGAAGAGATAGCCTAAGTAAGAAATTTAAGGAGGAGCTATTAGATAAGGCAACAAAGAGAAGAAGTACTAGTTAAGCAGCGATAAGAATGTAAGGGGACATCGTTCAGTATAACCAAGGATATATGAGAACATATATCCTTCGAATAAAGGAATAGAGATATAACCCATAGCAGTTTCACTGATAGAATGAAGTAGAAGAGTAAACGAAAAGGTTAGGTGACACAAGGATTGAAAGTGAAACTGTCAAGGCGCAACAACAAATAGGAGAAGAAATACAAAGTAGTATTGATAGAAATATAGTATGGTATAGAACTGATGAGTGGTAAATATATCACTATTTCCCACTCATTTGACCTAATATTTTGTATAGATTCTTGAGTTTTCTGAATATTTTGATGTGTTTTGTATTATTTTGTAGATAAATAAAGTTTCATGACATTCTGGAGGTGATTTGGGGCCAAAACAATAAAAATGACATTAAAGGGCAAAAATGTAATTTGGCACGTCGCGACTCCTAACGTGCACCAGCCTGTGCTAAATCGCACCGCTTTATGCTAAAATACGCCATGCCACGTGTCAAAATCTGAGAAGTCTGCTAATATGCACCGATGCTAACGTGCACATGCCACGTGTCAACATCAGAGAAGAGCTGCTAACGTGCACCATGCCACATGTCATCATCCTATAGTGCCGACAATCGCCATCGCCACGTGTCATCCACGTGTCAGCCATGCAGACGTCCACATCAGCAACATGCCAAGTCAATATGCCACGTCATCATCAGCCAATCATCACATGCCACGTGTCGCAATCTTATGGTGCCGACAATCCACATCGCCACGTCATTGCCACAACATCGCCACGTCAGCACAATCATTAAGCTCTCAACCGCCTCTGCCATGTGTCACCTTATCCACCTGCCACGTGTCGAACTCTCCACAAGCCACACCGTAAATCACGTGTGTCACATCTTGCAAGGAGTTCGTGTCGCGACGTGCAGGTGTAGGCACTGCATTTTTACATAAAGCCCAATGACGAGCCTCGTATTGAGGCACTACCGATAAGTTGAGGAAGTCGCGGGAAACTGATGTCGGAAGGGAAAATTCAAAAGTAATACATTATCAAATTTAATTCATTTGTTTAGCCTCGGGTTCGCTTAGTTGATCTCTGTTTTAAATATTAGCCTCGGCCTAAAACCCCCGCAACCCATAAAAGCTCACATACCTATACACACCCATCCAAAACCCCCGCAACTCATGAAAGCCCATTTATCCAAACCACACGCCCACATCACACAAGGCCCACAAGCCCAAGCCAATCCAAAAAAATTTAATCACATGCAAAACATATGTCAAATCCAATCAAATCACCTTCCAAATTTAAAAATATTTTGAATCCAATCCCCACCAAAATTACAAAAATTATTTCCTTAAATAATTTAATAAAATACATCCCATATTTGCATGATTTGTTTCCTTGCTAAGAAAAAACCCTAGGACAACCAAGAAACCCTAACCCTAGCTTGCAACTATAAAAAGATAACAATTCCAAACCCTAAATATCTCTCTCTTCACGCCTCTCTCCCCTCTCTCACTAACTCACAAATCAAAAAGCCCTAAGACTCACGAGAAAACACTCACAAACCCACCAAAGAAAACCCTAAATACCTCTCGCCTACCTCTCTCACTGGATAAAGACAAGAAAACCCTAACTCTCAGCCACTTTCTCTCTTCTCTCTTCCCTCTCACAAGCCAACTTGGCAGCAACAAACACAAATGAATAAACCCTAGGCTCTCGGAAACCACCAGTTCTCCTCTCTTTAAAACATCCACAGGGCCAAATCAATAAGAAAAACACACTCACGACATCAAGAAAGAGACCCTAACATTCCCTTTCTCTCTTCTATCTCTGTTTTGGGAAGACACTCGGCAAACACCCTAAATAAACCCTAACAGCATACGCTTCTTTGGACTCTTTCACGTCTCTCTCTCTAACCACCATCACTCTTCTCACTCAACACACATTCACGGTAAAGACAAACACACGACACTTGTTGACACACACACATATCACACTCACACAAAGACACACACTGCCTTAGCACCGACCAAACCATAAAGCAACCCTTCACCAACCAATAACTCTTCTCTCAACAAACAACCCTTACCAACCCTTAAATAATAACAAGGTAGCCCCCACAGCCGAATAACAAATAGCCAAAACCAAGCAGCACCGACAGCAACAAAGTCCATCAAACCAGCCGAATAACAAATAGCTGAAACCAAGCAGCACCGACAGCAACCAAACCGAGCAAAAACACAAGCATCCACACCAGCAGCCCCAAACAGTCCCAAAAACACTCAAAATAGTAATCCATAACCGCAGAAAAACAGAGAAGAAAACAGAGAAAACATCAGCCCAAAACAGCGGAAACAGCAAATCAGCGAACCAGAAAAAAATCAGCGGAGCATTAACCCTTCCGGCGATGTCTCGACGCACTTCTGAGAAGCGACTTAAAATGTAAGACCTGAGGGGCCATTTCTTTAATATTTTGTTATTTAATTTTTGTGTTCATTTATTGTTTGTGTTTAGTATTCCGCTATTTACTTTCCGCTGTTATTTCATTATTTATTTGTTTATCGCTGATTTTTAATGCGCATGGGCTATTTACGTCAGATTAAAGGTCCCCCCATTTGCGGGAAATGCCTGAGGGAAGCCTTTACAACGATATTTTACCGTTCCGGACGAGGTATGCTTGGTTGGATGTGAAATACGTCTAACCGGGTATACAATATCCCATATAGATGTCGGCTAAGTCTCTTGGTCGCATCTCTTTTCTTATTTCGTTATTTATTTCTTGTTGTTTCTTTATTTATTTATGCATCGTTATTTAGTGTGCATGGGCTAATTACGTCGGATTAAAGGCCCCACATTTGAGGGAAATGCCTTAGGGCAGCCTTTACCACGATATTTTATCGCGTCGGATGAAATACACTTGGTTGGAAGTGAAATACGTCCAATCGGGCATACGAGGTCCCATATAGATGTCGGCCAAGTCCCTTGGTCGCATCTATTTTCTTATTTCGTGATTTATTTCTTGTTGTTTCTTTTTTTAATTTTGCATCGTTATTTAGTGCCCATGGGCTAATTATGTCGGATTAAAGGCCCTCATTTGAGGGAAATGGCTGAGGGCAGCCTTTACCACATTATTTTACCGTGCCGAACGAGGTACGCTTGGTTGGATGTGAAGTACGTCCAATCAAGCATACGAGGTCTCATATAGATGTCGGCCAAGTCTCTTGGTCACATCTCTTTTTTTATTCCGTTATTTATTTCTTGTTGTTTCTTTATTGATTTATGCATCGTTACTTAGTGCGCATGGGCTAATTACGTCGGATTAAAGGTCCCCCATTTGAGGGAAATGCCTGAGGGCAGCCTTTTATTGTGATATTTTGTCACACCGGACGAGGTACGCTTGGTTGGATGTGAAATACGTCCAACCGGACATACAAGATCCCATATAGATGTCAGCCAAATCTCTTGGTCACTTCTCTTTTCTTTCAATTCCGTTATTCACTTTTTTTTGTTTGTTATTTTTTTACTTATCGCTTCGTATTCATTCCATTAGTTATCTTTATTTATTATGCCGCATCACTTCACGTTTATTTCCATGATTGCATTGGTTAACACTTGAGTGTCGCCTCTTGTGGTATATCGGATGGAAACCCAGACATAAAGTCCGTAGCCGAATCCGAATGGACGGTAGTGCGGTCTGTACTTGGGATACAACTCCACGTACCGCTCGAGAAACATACACGCACGTGTTTATGTCATTATAGATGCCACCATTAGAATCTCGTTCGAACGCGTTTCCGAACGCTACTCGAACACATGCATTCTGTTTTACCATGCATCATATCTCACCTCGTTCGAACGCGTTCTCGAACGCTACACGAACGCACACACATTGGACAAACTATTTCATTATATTTTTATGCATGTTTGCCTCTTTGGTTATTTCTTTTTGCATCACGTGCTTAAATATCTCTCTTTAATATTAACACCTTTACTGATATTATTAATTTACATTATCGCGCTTCTTTGTTTAATATACTTGTTGAATTATGTATTTGCTTTCATTTTTATTTACGTTTATGGGTGTGCAAACTTGTGTGTTATTTGAATTATCTTGCATGTGTTGCATAAGACTTGGTTA
This sequence comes from Zanthoxylum bungeanum, assembly GCA_019454045.1. Lineage (NCBI taxonomy): Eukaryota > Viridiplantae > Streptophyta > Magnoliopsida > Sapindales > Rutaceae > Zanthoxylum > Zanthoxylum bungeanum. The sequence continues at coordinate 11,281 of SKCR01028298.1, read as the reverse complement.
CATCATTGCGTAAACCCATTCAATACAATTGGCATATTTATTTTCATGTATATTTTTGTATTATTATTAGCTTTTTCAAGCTGATTTTTAAAACATAATAATAATAATAATAATAATAATAATAATAATAATAATAATATAATAATAATAATAATAATAATATAATAATAATAATAAGTTAGGGAAGTCATTTAGTTTATTTAATATTTAATATATATATATATATATATAATTTATATCATTTTAAAAATAGACATATTAAAAAATGAATCGCGGAAAGGAATTTTAACTTTAGATATATATATATATTATATATATATTATATAGAATCATGTGAAGGAATTTTAACTTTAGATATATATATATATATATAGAATCATGTGAAGATGTCAGACCGTACTGATTAAGCTAAAAAATAAATAAAAATATATATTTTGATTTGTTCAAAAAATATTATATATATATATATATATATATATATATATATATATAATATATAATTTTAATACATTAAAGGTGTGTTTTTATAACTTTTGGTGTGAACCATGAAGATTGGGACTTCTCTCCATATATATATTATTTGTATGTCAACAATTGCGGTATCCATATGCAAGCATTATCCACAAGAGCATCTGCTCCACTCATTCCTCACTTTGCAATCCTACGCGTCCATTAGCTCCACCAGATTCCTCCACGTGTCCAATGCCAGCCAATCACACCGAGTTCCTGAGCTGCGATGGCAGAAACCTCCAGATCCGGGCCCCACACTTAAAATTTTTTTTATTACGTTGGTCCGACGTGACACCTACACCCACCCTACAAGACGCCAAGGCAAGTAGTTCCTGACTTCCTGACCTGTCTGGCCGATCATCCACTCTTAAAAGACAAAACTACCCCCAACTGATAACGTTCTATGTGGACGGGCAAAGAAGGATATTTAAGGAAAATTCGATTGGTTCCAGACAGTCTTGATTCGAATACCACGTGGCGATGTTATAAGACACGTGCGTATCGCCGAATTGCTGACTTTACAATAGACGGTGAAAGGCATTAACTTCTTTCATATTTGATCAGAACAACTCAAAAGCTTAGTGGAGAATTTGATATTTTGTTCGGATAGCATAAATCAAAATCGGCGATTAATTGGAAAATAAAAATGGTTCAGTAAGTTGATGAACTCGGGAAAAAAATCGGCCGTGAAGTTGGAGCTTCACGACTCGTTCGGCCCGCTTAAAAAGAGATCCAAACTTAAACAGGTATGAATAAGTTAACAAATTTGATAAATTAATTTATTTTGTTTAATTCGTAAATTTGATTGAATTTTGTTAAGGAGTGTGAAACTGAAACGACGGCGTTTCCGATCCCTCCTTCGATGTACAGTCCACTTGAGGAGCCGAGTCCGCTGGGATTGCGACTGAAGAAAACTCCGTCGTTTTTGGATTTAATTGAGATGAAGTTGTCACAAGGAAACGCTTCAAAATTAGCGAATTTGAGTAAGAAGAGGGGAAATGCTGCTTCAAGTTCCGTGGATAAGCTCAAAGCTTCTAATTTTCCTGGCTCGCTTTTGAAAATTGGCTCTTGGGAGGTATAATTGCTTCTTCAAATAAGTGCTCAATATGTGCATCTTTGAAAGCACAGTAGTTAAAAGTGTTGAGTAAACATACATGTATGAGTATGATATACATGTATGATGATGTATCAATTACTCACCTACTTATATTTTGACAGCTACTGATTCATTTAACGAGAACATAGCCCTCGTGTTTTGGCTTTTAGCTGTCAAGTACTAGCTATTGCTCGGGTTCAATGTTATAATTATGTCGTAGCAATTGAATATTGCATGTTTAATGTCAGTTTCAATACTAAAAGTTTGTTGTTTCCTGTAGCAAGTGTGACTTGGCATGTTGTAGAAAAACTATGAATATTAATGTTGGTGTTACTTGATTCTGGGGTTGCAGTATAACTCAAGATATGAAGGAGGCTTGGTTGCGAAATGTTACTTTGCAAAACACAAGCTAGTGTGGGAAGTGTTAGATGGAGGTCTTAAGAACAAGATTGAAATTCAGTGGTCGGATATTGTGGCTATCAAGGCTTACTATCCGGACTATGAGCCCGGGACCTTGGATGTAGTGGTAATTTTAGTTGTTTCCTTACTTAACATATTTGTATTTGCATACATAGATGCGCACGCTGCGAATTTGCATAGACAAACCACCTTACTGTTTGGTTTTGTATATTGCAAGTTACTTTCTTGTTTCAAATATTTATGTGTTTTGGAGTGTATTTGTTTACAGGTGTTTCAAGTAAAAGTTGTTTTTGTCAAGTACTTGTGTCTGCTGTATTCTCGATAGCCCCTTCAAGTGCTTGTTCAAAAATGTTAAAAGTAATTTTTTGGATTTCAAAAGTAAGAATGCTTTTAGCTGTTTGAAAGAACTTTGGAAAACACCACAAAATGCGCCCTCTTTGACCTTTGACCTATCTGTGGAAAGTTATTGAGAATATAATGATCTTTCATTAATGTGTTTATCATGTGCTCTATCACTTGGTTCATGGAAAATTTGATGTTCTGAAAGTAATTGTGTCTGCCTTTCTTGGCTCATGTAAAGGCAAGATAAGAAGCTATCAATTTTCTAGTTATATTGAGGATGGAAGGGTGTTCTTGTTTGATGCAGCTTGCTAGGCAACCCCTTTTCTTCAGGGAGACAAATCCGCAGCCCAGAAAGCATACTTTATGGCAGGCAACATCAGATTTTACTGGTGGACAAGCAAGTTTCCATAGGTAGAAAATGTGAACTTCAAATTAGCGTTATATGCTCTATCATAACATCATATCTCGTTAACCGTCTATCTCTCCATCTCTCTCTTTTCTTCTTCTTCTTCTTCTCTTTTATTTTTTTTTAATGGTATTTGCTTTCACATACATTTTTAATAGCTGTATGACTGTATCAGTCTGTTTTATCAGTGGCTTTGGATGTAATATCCAATATGTATAAGTACTATATTAAATAGGGAAATTATCCCATTTCCATCCGAAGTTAAACGGAAGTTCGGAAAAATCACAATACTTTTTAAATTATAAAATTTTCACTTCAAAGTTTCAAAAGTGTATCAATTTCCATGTTTTTAAAGTGGGAAATTGAAAATTTTTTACAAGTTTCCGGGTGGAAAATGATGCACTTTTTGTAAATTTGGAGGAAAATTATAAACTTTTATAACATCGGGTGGAAAATTGATGATTTAAAAAAAATTGTGATATTTTTGAACTTTCACCTACTTGGTATTAGGTCACATGAGGAACTGTGGGTAGATATTTTTTATTTTATAACTACCATCACGATTGTACATTTTTTTATTTCAAAGCAATTCATTGCAAGTAGGTCACCATCTCGATTTTATTAGTTATCCTAATCACTTCAATTATTAGTCAATTACTGTGTCACTGAGTCACAAGGGTCGATATATCAAAGAAATCACTCCATTATGATTTTGCAGATGTACTGATTATGCTATTTTCTATTGTATGTACTGATTATGCTGTTTTCATTTTCCATAGGCGTCATTTTCTGAAGTGCCCCCAAGGCATGTTAGGCAAGCATTTCGAAAAGCTTATACAGTGTGATCCTCGGCTCAACTTCCTTAGTCAGCAGCCTGAAATTTTCTTAGAATCTCCATATTTCGAATCTAAAGTTCCTGTTTATGATGAGCCAGATATTTCCAGCAATTTGAAGAGAGAAGAGGGATCTGTTTGTTTTGATTTGCAGCATGCAGCATCACCATCTGGTGTTCAGTCATCATCCTCAAATATCGAACAAGACTTTTTCAACTCTTCTACTAGCTCTGGTAAAATTATGAACCTCAAATTGAGATTTATGAAGATGATAATGCATACAACAGGGATTAATCTTCTCTTAGAATCAATATTGATATGGCAAAGAGCATTTCTGTATGTTGTAATTTCCAGTAGTCAAAACACTATGTTTCTATTGCTAACTACATCTCACAAAAAGCTATCGCCAGTAATCGAGGATATCATCATTTGCTTGCTATCAACTAAAAAGAATTTCTCTTGGATGACTCTTATTAATTATATAATTTATAATTTTGTTTTCTTAGAAGTATTATATGTTATGGCTTATGTATTTTTGCCTGTCTTATTTTATATGCATTCTCATCAAACTGCTACTCCTAATTCATCTATTAGTAATTTGATAGAAGAATAGTGTACTCTTAAGTAATTCATTGCACAGTGATGTTTGAGGATCAGCAGTTATTTGCAGTCAATTGTACAGAAACTGTAAAGTATTTGGGTGTGAATTCGCACATTTGGTGATGGAAAATTCCAAAGAATTATTTAAGATGTTAGTTTTGTGAGAATGGTAATCATTAATTATCTGCTAGGATGAGTACTTTCCATAAAGAGAAGCTGTCTGTTGTACATGTGATTTTGTATTTTGATCGATATTACATACCATATTTGGAACCGATGATGTTTGTTGGGATTCAAATGTTTGGTATTGTTACTGTGTGCGATAAAAGTGGGATAGAGAAAGTGTGTTTGTTATCTTCAATTTATTGGGCCTAGCTTGGTAGAAGCCCAATTGGATCTTGGGCTTTGCGTTGATTGCTATTTGCAATTGAGGCCTGCACAAACGTAGCGTTTGGTTAGGAACTTCCTCTCCTTTTTTGTATGTTTGTGAATAATTTCTTAATTAGAGTTTTGAATACTGTTTGTTTATGTTTTTTTATTATCTTAGTGAACTATAGACTTTTTTTAATCGTCCCCTATTTTTTCAAGCTCATTGGCGGATTTCAGGTGGAGGTGTCAACACGTGTCCATTGATGGACTGTTTATTGATCTGCAGGGTGTACATCTGTCATAGTATAAGCTGGAATATTTAGGTGTTTTGACACCTGTCATTATGTATGCTTAATCTATCTTGCATTTAAGATAAGTGGATTATTATTAAAGTTCACTAATCTCGGGTGGAGATATATGTGACATCATGTTTTCTAGGGTATTCTAGGATATTCCGGAGTTGTGTCAATGTCGGAATACTTCCCGTGCACTCTGAGATTTTCCGGAGTGAACTTCTCCGGAACAGGCCTGGATCGGACTGAATTCATCTTGGAGTTTTTTCACTCCGGAGTAATATGATCACGAAATGACGTTACACCGGAGTAACGTTATTTCAGGGTTAGGTCTTGACTGCTATTGCCAAACCTCGGTTTTTCCAGAGGTCTCCAGATTCTGGGGGTTGTATTACTCCGGAATTGAGTCTAGGTTTTCTCCGGGGTCGTTAGACTTCCGAGGTAACCCCTAATTCTTCCTGTCTATTAGATCAATTAATATCATGATAGGTGTCATCTTTATAGTGGACCTTTGTCTATTCGTAACAGTTCCACTAAGGAAACATGATGAGGAAGATTCTTTCGTATGTTGACACGTGTCCCTGGTGGCCAGGTTAATTCTGAGCACCTACAGTTGCCAATGAGACTTGCACCGTCCCACTGGTATTTGGAGTTCTTACCTGACCTTTGACATTGGGGTTTGTATGAGATAACCAAACCAAACAAAGTCTTTTCCCACTATGTGAGGTCGACTACATGGATCTATTAACGCTATTATACTCTATACGAGATCATTGTTGTTTGAGGTAAAAGGGAAAAAAATGCTCCTGTGCTATGGTTTTTGCTTCCATTTTTGTGCCTTGATTAAAAAAATCACATTTATTTCTATTTCAATAATGAGCTGTTCCAAGATTTTGTGTTATATCCATTGACACAGTAATCACAGTTCTTGTGGAATTAATTTCTAGGGTAATTCCCCTTGTGCCTGTATTTGATTTAACTTCTTGCTTCCTTGCAGCAACTGATAACTGTGCAATTGGAGAAATTAGCAGCAGCAGAGCGAAAGAACCTAACATGCCAAGCCACTGGGACCACATTAAGATTCATGGACTTCACCCATCTATAAATATGAGTGATCTGGTGAATCACATAGGAAATTGCATTTCAGAAAGGAGGACATCTGGAACTTCCATGATTTTTGACGATGACCTGCAGGTAAAAGACATTCTGGAAGAGATTACCCAATACTTGTTTAGCGACACTCAATTTACAGCGGCCTCTGATGAGCAGTCCCTCATGACAAGGGTCAATTCACTTTGCTGCCTTCTGCAGGATTCTACAGCAACACAAAGCACGCAGGTGAAGAGCAGTGAAGGTGTTGCCTTACAGTGATGGGAATCTAGGTGAAACCAACTCTAGCCCAAGTGGTTTTCATGCAGCAGACGGTGATCCCACTGATGTTTCTGGCTTCTAGCCGCTGCCCCCACCAACCATGTGGAGGAAGGACTCAATTGCCGAACTGCTTCACAACCTTCCAAGGATAGCATCTCTTCCACATTCAACATCACTGAAGCTTCTAATGAAGAAAGATAGCAGATATTACTCAGTGATGATATGTGGATATGACACTAGCAGGTTGTTCACAGGTCTTGTAAATTTTTTTTAACAAGATCCTGTAATGCTTGTGCTTCTGAAATATATATTGATGGAGATTCCTGACATGGATGTACACAAGTGAACCTGGTGTTTGTATCGTGCTTTAGATTTAGCAGCTCTTGTAAATATAGCTACTAATAAAATCCTTTTCCGACTGTTCATTTTTACTAATAAAATCCTTTTCCGACTGTTCAAGTCATTTTTCCTTGAGGTTTTGTGATCAGTGGATCTATCTTCTTTGCACTAAGCATTATGAATTTGTGTATTAAATGGGACTCATATATCATATATGGTCAATTGTTTGATTGTTATCCATTTAGTAACGGTAACCTTGAAACAAAACAGAGTAAGCAAGTGTATATCAAGATCTATCTCAGACCATACTTATAGCTTGTAGAACCTTGTTCACTAAGTACAATCTCTACGTATATCGAAGAAACTAAAGACCCGAGTACTGGACTATGTTTACGAATAACCATAAGCAAATAAACAATTCTTTGATACATAATTACTTTATTTTGATGTAACTCGTGACAGACGAATACAAACAATAAGAAACATGAGCAAGGTCTTTATGCATTGAAACTATAGCTATAATGGAAACTTAGTATACCTATAATTCTATTAAACTAGCTAGACATATATATATGCATGCGACTCCTTTCTACATTTCCCAATCAAACCTACAAAAGAATAAATGAAAGAACAAACAGAAATTATACTCGAGGTTCATCCAGGCCCTCATCCCCCATTGTCTCATTTTCCTGCAACACGTCCATCAGCATGTTTATCTGGTCTTGAAGCATTGTGTTTTCTCTCTCAACCTCCGAACGTTTGCTCCGCTCTTGCAGAAGTTGGAGTTGCAGATGTTCCAGGCAACGTGCGTCCTCTTCCAGTTGTTCATTCAGGCCATTGATTTCCCGATCCTGAAAAATTAATCCATATAGGTAATTCATGGTACAAATATGCGTTGCAAAACTATTTCTGGCTCTCTTAGTGATGTGTGTGCATGCACAGATCCATAGCTGTCTTAAATGTGTGTGCATTTGAGAGAGAGGAGGTGACACATTAGGAACAGCACCTTTCTATTTATTTCGTGGACAGCAATCCTTCGCATGCTCTCAACAACATCTACATTTACTAACTTACGCTTCTTCCCAATCAGCCAACCCTTGGGATAACTGGCAGAATCAAAGTCCGGAGGGGGTAGTAAGGATTCAGCCGATTTTCGCTTTCCATTGGCAGGTTCCAGTGGTTCAAAAAGAGACTTTCGACGTTCAGAGAGGACAAGTTCTGCAGTTGGCTGCTTTTCCATATCTTGATTTGGGGTTTCTTCCTGATTGGTGGGTGTTTCATTAGCGATATCTTCTGTGACATCTAAATTCCTCCCGCTTGCTGTTAGAAAGAAGTTACTATTCTAATTCAAAATGCTTCTAGAGATGTTGAATATCCAAACATAGTAGTATTAAGCACTATATGGTTATATGTACTAATACTTTCGACAATACACATTCAGACACGAACAAGATCATGGGAAAGTAAAGCATCAAACTAATTTAAGCTTTACTTAACCAAGCAGGTCATCATGCTGGTCGGCACTAGCACAAGGAAAACATAGATGGTGGACGCAGAGACTATCTCAGGCAATTTCTAAATGAGAGAGAGCTGGACATGGCTGAATTTGATTGTTCTGGAAACTCAGCCCATCTATGGGCAGCCATTACAACTGAAACATTTTCACTTTTAAATGTCCTTGAAGGCATCAATCATCCAGAAACCACATGAAGCCATTAGGACTTTGAATATATCACAAAACCCTAGACACTACTTTTACACCAAACAGCGTGATGCTACTCAAAATACACAATATATGAAGTACCAATACCTTACATTACTTGGCACAAAGAACTCTGATTTAATAACAATTAAAGCTATTCGACTTCTACTCGTGAATCGTGATTGAGTGGCTCATCCGAGTATAATTTTATGATGAATAATACCCCTCAAAATCTAATTCTAAACTCCTAGTTTGAGCACGAGGACTGGATGATACAATCCAGCTCATGCAAGCCTTGATAATTATGTAAAATAATATTCTATAGTAAATAAGCAATTTACCAGGAACATCATGGCTGCATACAGATCTGCGCAGGGTTGAAGAGGAAAGGCCTATATTGGCCATTCATAATCAAGAGAAATCAGCGCAAAATGTGAAGAAACGGACCAATGAGAAAAAAGCAAAAGTTTTAAGTTCCAAGTAGGTTATAATGCCTTCATCAGGCCTCACTGTCTCCGACAGTGAAGAGGATTAGAAAGGCTGCATACACTGGAGCTTCTGCCACTAATTAAAAAACAGAGTATGTTTGAATACTGCTTAAACCTTATTACACAAGCATCTATATAAAGGATTAGTGTCAAGGGAATTACATACACGCGCTATAAACACTTCTTTTGACAAGGACATGAGGTACAGTCTTGCAGATCCATTAGTATGAAGATCGTGCGTTAAGCATACACAGAGTACTGAGTTAAACGAAAGGCTTATCAAAACATAAAAGGCTAGCTGGCAGCAGGTCAAACGGTAAATTGTTCAAGTAGACGGAAGAACATAGCCTGCAAAATCATGTTAGCCTACTTGCCTACTTGGTTTAGGAAATAATTAATGAGATGCTAGGAAGAATTATGGTAGAAATTGAAAAAAAAATCAATCAGTGGAATCTTGAAGACTAGGAAATCTTGAAGATCTAAGGAAATTGGGCAATGATTAGATCGAAGATATATAGATTAATCTAACTCATCCATTCTAACTAGCGATCCTGTGTTAAAAGGTAGGCATTCAACTGTAACACACACCATGAAATCTAAAGAGTGATAAGAGTTCACCAATTCCCTTCAACTTCGTTTCTATATACCTTTGTTGTTTTTGCATAGCATTGTTTAATCTTTAATAGTTTTTTCTAATACTTAATAGTTGATTTTCCTTGTTTTGTGAGGCTGCCTCGCAGTTCAAGGTAGACAATAAAGTTAAGTTCTTATAAAATCCCAATTTGCGTAACCTGAATCCTGCTTGCAATAATTCCTAGGTACTCTATAGGAGATATGTATTAATAAAAAATGTTTATTTTAGTATTTAACCACAATCCCACCCACCAATATCAATAATTTTTTTTTTTTAAAAAAATTTATTGGCAAGAACGAAAAATTATATTGAAAGCGAAAATAATTAAAAATATTTCCACGCAACTACTATCCTAATCACCCTTGTGTTTGGTATGGTGAAAATGTCAATATCACTACTCGGTCAAAATTGTAGCACTATAATCTAAATAATGCACATTATTAAAAGTCTTCAGCTCTCTCCTTAGGATCAAAATTCATAATATGTTATTTGTCTATTTTATTGCATATGAATATAAAATCTTCACAGGTTTAGCTCAGGAAAAAAAAATACAAAAAAAAGAAGCCAAAATATACATATTTAGTTCAAAGATTTTGAAATTAGCCCCGTCTACATACCATTGAACAGCCTAATTGGTTACATCTATTTCAATCAACAAGAGGAATCAATCCCAATTGTCTATTGTTTCCATTAATGACAATTAGCTGAATAATGAATAGTAAAGTAATGAAGCAGTTCAAAGTCAAACATAAAACGGTAATTAAGACAGTAGATGAACAATCTGCTACTGTCCAGGAAAATGAAATATAAAGGCACATACATTTAAAGATATACAAAAAAGGAAAAAGTATGGACCTAATCATTATTGGGATAATAGACAAGAAATGAAACAGAAACAAAAAGATAAAGATAAAGTAAAAAGAAAGCAAAAGAAAACAAATAATAATGAAATTGACAGAGATTAGTTAGCCAACCAAACTCAGTAAATTAGGATTAGGGGCAAAGCAACACCAAGTCAAAACACTGTTCTCTCTACCTTCTCTCCAACAAAAAAAAACTTTTTTACAAGAAAATTTGAAAGCCCTGTTTTTGATTTTCATATGCCTAAAAGAAACAGCTAAGATAATGAAGAAATTTGATGTTGGTGGATATGCTAATTTATATAAAAAAGCAATTAATTTATGGAAAGATTTGATCAAATTCCAAATGCGTATGTATTAAATTATGCAGATATTCACAAACCAAGCTCAAGTTTCAATTTTTATCATTCTCACATAATTTTCCCGAGAAACAAACACCAAGTTGACAAACTGAAAACCCCCAAATTTTTTTTTAAAAAAAAAAAAAAAAAACTCGTATTACTACCTGATCTCTTGCGAGACTTCCAAAAAATCCTAGGAGCAGAAACAGGGGAGAAGCCAGTCAAAGGTTCATCATCAACCTTGTGCTGCTGCTGCTCCTGCTTCTTCACTTGTTCAAAATTCTCTTTTTCCATTTGAACAAAACCAACAAATAAATAAAATTAGATATCACCACCTACCAGGTCGCTTCTTTTCAACTCAAAATTTGTTGATTACGAAGAAATTGTCTCTGAGCTTCTCAAGAGAGAAGAAGAAGATAAATTGAAATGTTGTGTGTTGTGTGTTGTGTTGCACGTTGTCAGAAGAAGAGTGGTGGCGGGACCATCAACAACTTTTATTGACGGTTACAATTATTTTGCATTTTTTTTTCAAATATGGAAAATCCTATGTCTACTCTTGTCTTTTTGCTTTCTTGGGTGGGCTCCATTCAATTTCTTGTTTTCATTTTCCTTCTTTTGTTTCTATCTTTTATTGAGGACCGGCTGAAAAGTCCGATCCCAGTCCGGTTTGTTTTAGG